>JANHFR010004629.1:0-12718 GCA_032468015.1 Mimophis mahfalensis | reverse complement strand
GAGTTACATTTGGGGACATCTGCTCCAGCCCGAACATGTCTTCCTGGAAAGCCTGGCTGATGCCTTGCAGAGTTTCTAGTGGAAAAATGAAAGTTTGAAGATAGGAGAAGATTCTGGAATAGATTAAGAGTATGGGTCAAAGTTTCCATTTGAGCAACATTAAGGTTCCTTTCCTTCACATGCTGCTTATGGTCCACCCAGGGCTACCTATTGTATGAGGTGAAGTAAAGAATTAGATCAATCCTTTGGAGTCCCATAATTAGTCTTCTGATATTTCTTGTATTATTGCATATTAATATTTTTCGTCATTTGTTTACTCTTGGATGAAAAGATGATATCCATATCCGAGTGCATTTGTCTGTGGACCAATCAGTTTTAAATTTAATTTGATAAGACAGAATTTAAATTGTGAAACTATAAGACAGAATAAATCAGTTCTTTGTTGTGGCTCCTTAAATGTTAGAAATATATCCTCTTCCATAAAGTACATTATCTTTATTTGCTTCTCTTGTACTTTGGCCTTTCTGCTCTATTGCTTGTCATACTTGAAATATCATGTCTCCAGCCAAGTCATAAAATTATAGAATCATGGAGTACTATATTGGTCTAATCTGATTTAGACTGGGGGTTGGGAGGAGCAGATCTTTAAATGCTGTGCTGTTTCAAAGAAAATAAAACAAATATAATAGTTCAATCCAGCCCTGGCTGGCTGTTTTCTCTTTGAAAATGAACTTAAATCTAAAATATTTTATTTTATATTATTTATATTAAAAGATCCCTCAACTGCATTCTAGAGTGACATAAATACTTTCTTTTACACATCTGTGTTAAGCAGATTGCAGTTACATCTAGCCTGTCATCAAAAGGGATGGGAAGTAATCATTTTAATATGAATGTAATTTGCATTTTGAAATGACTGTCTAGTCTGAAATCTAGTTATGCTTTAAAACTGATACCTTTTTGAATTTAAAATAATATGTACATGTTCCTTTTAGGAGAAACATATATAAAATGCTTATGATTTAAGCAGGTTCTTTTTTCAAATTGCAGAAATAGACAAAATAAACTTAAGTTTGCAAAAATAAGAAAGTGAACAAAATTAAACAATATCTTTTCCCCCCTCAAAAAATAGATTCTTTAGCAAGAACTTTCTTCATTTCTTCTCTTGTTCCTCTAATACTGTTCTACTGAACAATGTAAAACCTCTGGTCAAGACTTTATCAACTATTTATTTTTTTATCTCTTGTCTTTTTAAAAAAATTAATTTCAGAGGAATGAGTAGAACTAGGAACACTAATAATGAACTGTCTTGCTTTCATAAGCCATGAGCATATAAATTTACATTAATGAACTTATAAAAATAATAATCTCCCTAGAATACTGCCTACATTTTGTTTACTAATCACATTTTTGTATTATCCTGGGTGTTGTATTAAGTCATCAATAAAGACCATTGACATAGACTAATAACCCTACTCTCACCCTCTTTAAAATGCTAAACGTATTGGTCAATAAAGCTGCACATTGTTCATCATTAGAAGTCAATAATTTCCAAAATTACCGAAGAAGGGGACAGCGATATCTTGGAGATCATTCATACAATATGTAGGCAGCAGCACAGCAGTCATTCTGAGAATGAAAGTCGTATACTTCATTATATGGGTGCCCCTGCCACCACTGAGAAAGCCTGTCTACCTCTCTTACTTCTGATAGGAGAGGGATCTTGAGAAAATCCATTTAACATGTCTAGTCAAGACAAGCAGAATCATGCTGAGTAAGATTATCCAGAAGCTTACTGAAAAACATTGAGATACTGTAGATGTAACTCTGCAGGCTCAGATTTTGTAATTGTGGAATAAAAGGAAGAGATGCTGCCTAGGAAACAATCAGAGAACAGAGGCAGGAGCCCCAAGTGGCTTAACAGTCAGAGAGAGAAACTTAGGAAGCAGCCCCCACCCTAATGGATCAAGTATTAAAAGTGGTAGCAGGATGTTTGTAGTTTCAGACTTGTAAGATTGATGGCAGTCCTCTTAAGTAAGAACTGATAATGCACTGATAATAAAACAAGCAGCTTTGACAAATCCATAAAAGAGTGTCAGGATTTGCACAAAGGCAAAGAAAGTTATGCAGTGCTGTTCTTCCTGCCAAGGAGAAACAAAAAAGCAGTATAAGACTGATGGAAATTCATTTGAACAGTTTGTTTAGTTGGAGAGGATAGCTGAAGAGATGCTATTGTCAATAAGCCCTGCGAACAGGGAGCCAAATTTAATATCTTCCTCTGGCTTCAGATAATTTACCCAGCAGAAAAGCTTTTTATATGTTCAAATATATTGTCACTATTTTTTAAAACCTGATATTAGGAGCTTTTCAGAAAAGCACAGAAGGGCATTGTGAGAAAGTCACTGCCTCTAATGTGCTGCTAACATCTGTGTGAAGGATTTAAGAATTGGAGCAGAAATGAAGGACAAGGCATAAGAATAAGGTACAGACTGTTCAAGTTTTGTCTATATAAGGCTGTCAAGTGCACAAGACAGAGCTGATGCAGAAATATATTGATGGTTCAGTACTGTAGATGCAATATCTATTCAACAGCAAGCACCATTATGTTCTGTGGAGCCTACTACCAGATCAGTGGTGTAGGCTTGCAGACTAAAATAAATATTTAAATTTTGCATATTCCTGATTCTGTTGAAATTTTTCCATGCATAAAATTGTAGATTTCACGTAACTATTCCTGCAACCATCTGCAATGTAGAAGATTCAAGGTTCTCTCTCCTTTTATACAAACCAGCAATTACAGTCATTATATAATTTACTTCAGAAGAGTGATCCCACTGGCTTTAATGAATCTCCTTTGGAAATAAATGGTTCACAGAAATGTGCTTTAAATAGCATTATTGAGATGAGATTCTTAAAATTGCTGGTTTTCCATTCACAACCTTCCCTTTTCTGTTGTAGGTGGACGCATATGTTCCTTTTCCCCGTGCATTGAACAAGTTCAAAGGACCTGCCTAGCTTTGGAGGAACACGGCTTTACTGAAATCACTACTTCAGAGATCCTGCTCAGAGTGTACAACGTTCGAACAATTAGTTTGCAAATCCCTGATCTTGGAAAAACAGTAGATGGTAATTCCAGCACTGGGGCTGATGGAGGCAGCCTATCAAATGAAGATGCCTTGTGTCCAAATCTGCAGCAGGATACTATACAATTTAAGAGCGGTGTGCCACTTAAGGAAATGGTGGGTCACACTGGTTATTTGACCTTTGCTACTAAAAACCTATTTTAAATACAGGCTCGAGAGTGTTTCTGCTGTATGCCCTCTGAATGTAACTTTCCCAGCTCTCTGCTTCCAGAGCAATTCCATATATAGTCAGATTGATATTCTGTTTAAATAGCTAGGCAGGAGCAGTAACCACATCGGTCTTGGCAATGTGCTGTTATTCTAAAACATTGCTTGCCTAGTTGTCAGGTACGGAAGATGGACTGATAGCTAATATGGTGTAGATTGGAATTTACAGAGTAAAAGTTACAGGAGGCGGGGGGAGAGAGGAGGGGATGCATGTGTGTCTTTTTGACATTTTTCTCCCTCAAAGAGAGTTTGTCATAAAGATTTTTTTTCATGCCTAAATATTTACTTTAGAAATATATTGGTTTTTTTTTTTTTAAAAGAAGAATACGAAACAAGTCTAGTGTGGCTTTCAATTAAGACCATTAAAAACCACATCATATGGAGTAAACCATGTTTTTATTCGTACCCAAAAAGGGCTTCAGAGTGCAGAGAAGCGAGTACTAAACTCTTGTCAGCAGTCCCTCAAACGAATGCATCTTTTTCTTGGAGTGTACAACTGCCTTCTGCTATCACAGGAGTCCAACCCTGTGATAGGGCAAAACTGCTTTCCATTAATTGTTAATTGAAGGGGCTACAACATGACACCCCTTGCACTCCAAAGTACCTGTTGATCTTTGAATCCAGTGTGGTGCAGCTTTGATACGTGAGGAACTAGTAAAGAACAGGAAGTTTTAATAAAGAATCAATAGAGTCTTTTTGTATAGAAATTTGCTGACATTGCTTTAAGGTACAGTTTATAAGACAACAGATATTACATGTAATTTCAGTGACATGGGGATATTCCCTAATACAAAGTACAACACCTACATTTGCACACACAGCTTATAAATACAATCAGTTTCCTCATTTATTTCACTGGGTGGATATCATTGGGCACCCTGTTTAGCATTTGTAGATCCATATCATTTCACTGGAATGAATGGAGAAGCCCTTTAGTATGGAGCAACAGTGTGGCTCAATCCACCCATGGTTTGTCTATTTTTGATTTAACACAGTATATGAGCCTATCCAAGCCATTGTGACATGTTCAAGAACCTGTGTTCTGGGCTTATCATAGCTCTGTGAATCCATAGTTTGCATGGAATACTATCATGCCAAAGTCATGCTGAAGAATCCTCTGGATGTCCATGGTAAATTTGGAGTGCTTTTGGGGGCTGGCGGGGTGGTGGTGGTATCATTCTCAAGGTTTATAATCTGGAACAAGTCAGTCATTGGGCTAAGTCTTGGAATAAGTCACTTAAGGCTTATCTTCAGACATATGTTCCATAAGAGAAAGTTTTCTCAAATCAGTGGAATTCGACACATTTGCTACAGACAAGGAGGTCAGAGGGTTCTCTGTCATTAGAAAGCACAGGTGTAGGGTTTCCTGGTGGGATTTGGTTGCAACTTTCTTTCTGCAACAGTTATTCAGGAACAATTGCACCTCTTCATCTACTCATTGTATGAATAAATTCTAAGCACAAATACAGATGAGCGTAATAAATAAAAGGCTATATTTACAGTAGTCTCATCTGTTACTCTCCATCATCAAATGCTGTCTTTGTTTGATCATGCTTACATATAAGATTAAATTTTATTTATTACTGCAAATGTTTTAAAGTTAAATTATTCTTGGTGCCTTCTTTTATCTCTGCAGATAGTTGATATAATGAACTGCACAAGATATATCCGCTCTAGGTTTAAGAAAGATCAGGAGACTTATGGCATATACCAGGATGCCTAGGAACTGGATAAGATCTTGCTGGGAGGAAAAATGAATGCTATTAAAATGTTATAACTGCTAGTAATGCTTAGAACCAGAGGATGAGACAGTTAAAGATTCAATGATTGCCTAGGGGAAGAATTTTGGTTATTCAATTGAATTAGATAAATGGCAAGGAATATGGGGTAGAAAAGCGACATCTTACAAAGAGAACCTCTTTAAGATGGTGTATAGATGGCACTTACCTCCTGCTAGATTGGCCAAGATGGTCCCCAGATTGTCACCTAACTGTTGGAAGTGTGGATTGGTAAAAAGCACCTATCATCAATGGTGGGCATGCGTCGAACCTAAAAGGTACTGGGAAAAAATTAGAATGTGGTTGTAGGAGATTACAGGATACCGTGGAACTAAAACTAGAGACATACCTGCTTGGAGTTAAACCTGAAAAAAATTAAGATGTGTGGTACCTGATTTTGCATATTACAACGGCAAGATTAGTTTTTGCTCAGTATTGGAAAGGAAGCTCTACTCCACCAGAAGAAATAGTGGTAAAAAAAAAAATCTTGGACTGCATAGAAGCTGATAGGCTTACTAAAATTCTAAATGATAAAGGGGACTGACTACTTTCTGGGTTGGGATTTGTGATATATGTGGCTGCCAAAAGAATAAAAAGGGACTAGGAATAGAGAAATATGAAAGTAGAGCTTATAGCTTTATATAGTGGCGGGAAGTTTGTAGATTGTTGATGGTTTGGCTATGGAAGTGAATTGTATGCGGAATTGAAAGTACATTGGAGGAAATTTATGAAACATTCGCATTGCTGTGGTGACTTTATTTGGAGATGTAATAAATCTGTAATAAAAATAATTAATAAAAGAGAAATATATCCACTCCAGGTACAGGCTGTTTAATATATCTGGCTGAAATATGAAATTGATTTTGCCTTTTTCTTAATAAGAAAAAATGTAATGAGTCTTGGAATTATAGCTCTGATTACAGCTCTGGTGCTAATCTGTAACAGTTTAACCGCTGTGGGTAGCAAAGATAAGACTTAAAGGACGGCTGAGCAGATTAAAAACCAGGAAAGCAAATCGTCTAAGAAGAGGCTGTTACACAATTGGCCTTATGACTGCTTTTCCCCTCAGAAGAGGTGAAAATCTTGATGGCACGCTGTAATAAAATACTTTCATGGGAAAGTAGGACAAAAGTTCTTGCATCATTAATGGGGTAGCGCAAGGGTTTCCCTGCAAAGGAAGGGAAGGCTCACATTTGCTTAATGGCTAGGCCAGCTGCATTAGAAATGGAAGGAAGACTCCAGGTAACCTGCTCACGTCGTCACACTGTTGTCACATGATGTATTGCAGCTCCCCTCCTTCACTAAACTAGGTGTGGGTGTGGCCAGCACATGACACATCCGGTCTGCGGGCTGTGAGTTTGATAGCCCTGTCCTAGATTAACGCTACATGTTCTTACTTGGAATGCCTTGTTCCTGAGGGTGGAATCTGATCACTGGGGTGGCATCCATTGTATTAGTGAAGTATAAGGATGCTGAATGTATTGTCTTTTAGCACTTAAAACAAGTTTTACTTTTAAGTATTTTATTTGGAAAAAAAATAACTAAGGGCACATAGGACAATGGAAGTTTGAATGGAGCATACTTCATACTTCATGATTTTCTCCCATGGCTGCTTTATTTTTGTTTAGAACTCTTTAGCTAATTTTCAAGAGTCAAAGTATCTTTCTGTAAATGGAAAGTTTGCCACATATTTGAGCTCTCAAGCCCATTTCAAAATTCAAGAAAGTCTCATGAGCAGCACGACAACTTGACTCACATGGGGTGGCTAAGACAAGTCTCCATTGAATTGAGCTTAGTTCCAAGGAAATACATTTTGGCATTAAGACAAGTTATTTGTGTTCTAACATTCTTTTACTTCCTACTCTAGCAAAATCTTGGATTTCAGGTTGTTCCACATTTAAGTATTAACCAAGGGAACTTCTCATAGCTTCCGAGATCAGGCAAGGTTCACTTAAATTCTGCCAAGTTACACATTGTAAATAACTGCAAAATATCTTTTTTCAAGGAAGAAAGAGGTATGCCTCAAAAACAAAACCAGCAACAACAACAGCAACAAAACCAGAACAGGCAACTTCCATTCCTAAATGCATAGACAAAAATTGGGGTGGGGGGGATTCAACACAACGAATTAGACAATATGGCAAGCTGTGCAGCAGCATCTAGTCACACATATCCTGCTTTTTGTATAAGAATAACTTAAATGCATTTCTTAAGGGATCGTCCGTCTTGGCAATCTGCTTGGTTTCCTGTAAGAAGTTTCGTACATAGTTTCAGGTCATTCATTCAACTGGAACACAAACTGGTTGTATCCACCCGCTGTGGTTTAGCCAAATCTTTATGTAATGTCTTTGAAAAATCCAGGAGAGTGGATAAAATAAGTAGGTAAAATAATCAAGGAGAGCGGGATAGAAAAGTGGAAAGAAGGCAAAATTCTTTTATCTGCAAACAGGAGAAAATCTTTTAGGGAACTACAGACCAATCATTCTGACACTGACACCTGGGAAGTGCTAGTGCATATAAAGAGATCAATTTGTAAGCAACAGGCTATGAATTTGTGATGTTTAATGATGAATCTTATCTCTTAATTAGATAACTGTCTTAAAGCGTTACAGTGCTGTGAAGGAGCTTTTAAAAACTGCAAAGGTTTAACCTTGAGAGGAAAAGACTGAGCGGGTATCTGATAGCCCTGACAGATACCTGAAAAGATGTCACACAGAACAAGGTCAAGACCTAATCTCTAACATTTCAGACTGCAGGACGTGCTACAGTGGATTTAAGTTACAGGAAGGCAGACTCCACTGAACGTGAAGGGCAGGAGGGAATTTCCTAGCAACACAGTTCGACTGTGGAATCAATTATTCAGAGAAGGAGTGGGGTCTCTTTAGTGTGTGTTTTCTTGTAGAGGTTAAAAAGGCATCTGTCACAGGCAAGTTTGAAGCTGAATTCTTGCACAGAACAAGGACAGGGCTCATTGGCCTAAATGGCCCCTTAGCAAGTTTATGATTTTGAGTCAGATGCAAGAAATGGAAATCCCAATCACTGAATTAGTAAAAGGAAAGTTAAAAGGTTGCAAGAAGGAGTAATGACAAAGACAAATTCCTTGTGTGTCCAATTACACTTGACCAATAAAAAATTATTCTATTCTATTCTATTCTATTGGAGTCAGGGTTAATTTATTGTAACACAGATGTGGCTATTGAAAGAACTTAGTGCCAAGAAGCATAAGCTAATTAATTTCATTTTGGATGTATCTTGATTTCTCAGTCATATAGTTTGCCGCCTGCCAATGAGGAAAAAAGACAAAGCTGTTTACTCAAGTGTGCCTTTGATTCAATCAACTCCAGTATTCAGGAATCTATTTGGCATGGATTTGTGATGAAATTACTTTCAAAGAAATCTTTCAAAATGTCTTTCAAGCTAAGATTTCTGGGAAGGACCCCTAGACAATGAATTTGCATAGGGGTCTATGCATATAAACCTTCCTTTTTCACATACATGTTCCTTACACTAAAATAACGTGCAATTCAAATATTTTGCATTGCTGACTTTATCATAAATTTCCCCATTTCATCCAAAATATGCATAAGGAAGAGGAGAGAGAACACCGAAGACAAGGCACTGAGTAATGTAATACATTAAAAGATAATATTGGAATAGAGGAGCACACATCTATCAATGGATCTCTTCCAGATTAAAGTAGAGATTCTGTAATTCTTCATTAAATACATAATACAGGTAGTCTTTGACTTACAACAGTTAATGAAGTGGTTGTTCAAAGTTACAACAACAGTGAATAAAGTGACATGGTCATTTTTCACACTTACAATCATTGCAGCATCCCCATGGTCAGGTGATGAAAATTCAGGTGCATGGCAACTGACTCATATTTATGACAAATGCAGTGATTCACTTAACAACTATAGCAAGAAAGGTCATAAAATGGGGCAAAAATCTCAACGTTCACATTTAACAGAAATTTTGGGCTCAGTTGTGGTAGTACACCAAGGCCTAGCTGTATAAATGGCACTCAAGGCAATAATATCAGGTATCATACAAACTAAAAGAACTTTGTAAGAAAAGAAAAGTAAAATTTGTTAAATTCTCTTTCAGTATTTGAATGAGCTGAGAACAGGAGAGGATGGAAGGGAATCCCTTGTTCAGAAAAGGAGATTAGACCTAGACACAGAGATTAAGAATATTGTTAGCTACAAATCCGATTATTTCTACATCTAAGGTAATGGGTCTCTTAATATCAGCTGTAGATTACTATTGTTACCAGTATTAGTACCTAACTCCAACACTAATTATGGTAACACAAGAATATTATCTAAGTGAACTTGTTTTTAAAGTTTAGTACTTTATATATAACCATCCAGGTAAATATTAAGAACTTCACAACAGTAAGAAGCACAACATCTTGAAGGAAGTATAATTATTGTAAAAAAAAACCACTCAGACTAAAAACAAAAAAGTGGAAGGAATTCTGATAGATTAGTGCAAAAGGTCGTGACTCATTGTCACAACAGCAGCCAAAAGAATTGTCTTCAGTTAGCCAGTTGTCCAAATCTTTACAACTCTTCAGGATTAGCTTTTTTCTTCCAAGTTTGGGATGTCACCTTGGTCTTATTCTGATATCCTTTACAATACCGCTTAACAATTCCAAAAGTATGATTTCCTAGCTTTACATCATTACCAATAATGCCTACAGCAATTTTGTAGTTTTACTATTAACTTCCCCAAATATTTTGGGTCAAAGACTCCAATTTTTTTTAAAAAAACAAATGACTTCTCATTTCTTGAGAAAATACCCTAAAGGATCATTTGAACCTAGCACATGCTTGCGAAATAGTAAGACCTTCTGGGAGCAAATTTCTTCCTAAACAAGTTGGAATCTGCCCAGAGCAGTCAGCCGAGTCTAAAAGGTGATCTCCCACTCCAGGAAAGAAAGAATTTGCCTCATCCTTTACTATCTGTTGCAGATGTCCCTCCCCAAATTACATGCCTGAGGCTGCAAGTTATGACAGTAATGAGGGTCACTGGGAAACACAAGCACAAGGTTGCAACTGCTCAGCAACTGCCCTGCTGTTGAATTTCTAATTTGTCACTCTGAAAGAACAAAATGTTAGACGAACCGTTTCCCAAGCTGAAAGCATTCTGCCTGGTGTGGGTGGTTAAGCCGACAACTTCTGTTCTTGCTTGCGGAAATTTGTCCTCTCTATTTGGAGGCTAGATATTGCTAAATAGAAGCAGGAGTGCACTGCTTTTTCAAGAGCCACCCCAATTTTCTTCCAAAAGATCCTGTAAATAATGGTTAGTTTAAAAAATTAAAAACACTGGACATTGTTGCTTTAAGAGCTGTCGCTTTAATACAGCTACATCTTTTTTAAAGACCAAATAAAAACCTGAAAAGAAATAACATTGTTTTTTTAAAAAAAGGTTATTTGCACTTTTGCGTGCTCCAAATAACTTCTTCTGAATCATTTTCAAAGGCTGCATAGTTCTACTGATTCTTTGATCTTCCCGAAAACAAAAGCTTTTGCAAACCAAAATGAAATGGCTAAAGGTTTCCATTTTTGCTCTGACAAATTGTAGTGTCCCTGTTTGATTTGAAGAACAACTAAACAGCATCATTTGCTCAATAGTAGTTGCTCTTTGATTATAAATTGTGGTTGGCTATGTTAGGACATCAACTTTAAAATCCTAGATAAGTGTCAGCTGGGCAGGTCAACTCTTATGTGTATACAGGCTGTCAGGTAAACAACTGTTAGTATTATTAGTATCACACCATTAAAGTTATATATTATTGTTTGCTGTTAAACATACACCTAAAATGGCTGCTATAGTTTTGGGCCACACCACACTCAGTGTGTAGAGACAAAGAGTCTGGCCAACCATTTCTGTCATGAGGATTGATTGTAATATGTCAATCATACTTAACCCAAAGGGTATATAAAGCCCTACATCTGCCCTAGACGGCACTTGCTGTTTCTCCCTGTAACTTCAACATGTAATGAAGATATTTCCTGCTGCTCGTGTAAACTCTGCAACTACTTTCGGTTTCTACTCTGTAAGCTTGGCCACCTCTGGTCTGTAACTACTATATAATAAACAGACTTCAGTTTTCATCAAGACTGGCTGACTTCTTGGTAAGAGATGTTAGGTTTCTATCCCATCTTCATCTCTAAGGCTTATCTCAATACTTGGTGATCCATTGATTATTGTTATTTGGTATTGTGAATGTCTCATGATATCAAAAATATTATCGACAGTTGTGTTGCTTGACTCTACTTCCTGATGTCCCTACCCAGACACAACACATATTGACTGGGGAAGGAGCAGTGGATAGAACCAGTGGTTTTTTTCAAATCAACTTTATCAACTTTTAAGATGTGTGGACTTCAGTCCCCAGAATTCCCAGGCATCTTAAAGTCGTTAGGTTTTGTAGAAAGTTAAGCAGCAGTGTCCTGACTTCCTGAACCAAAGTGGAGCCATTACACTCACCTGAGAATCAGGGTCCCAGGCAAGCCAAAAGAAAGAACCTGATGCATACACAATAGGAAAATTATCACAAGGGTGAGAGCAATTCAGGAATTAATCTGAACAGTTTGAAAAACACTATTTCCAGGACTGTTGTCCTCCTGTTGATTCCTTCCTTTTAACTACATTGAGGGAACCAAACATTTGACCGTGAAAGAGTTAAAAGCCCAATTACTGAATTCCACAGGAAAGTAATTTGGGATTCATGTTGTTCGGCTGGGTTGCCTTCTTTATTTAATATGGTCTGAAGGTAGGGGGTGGCAAAATGCCATTCCTCACACAAGTCTCAACGTGTCTCCTTTAGAGCAAAGTGTCTCTTTTGTCCTTCCTGGCTGCAAGGAATTTCTCCAGCCTCCAAGCAGGTGCCTGGCATGTAACCAAGGCTGCAATGACCTCTTTCTGCAACTTGGTCTGAAAGGCACATGACTGGGCTGCCGAAATGAGGCTTGTCTGAACTTCAGGATTACTAGGAGAAAGGCTTTCAGAAGAACTGTAGCTAATCATCAGAAATGGCCTTTTGGCTCATGACTGAATATGTGGACTCCAGCTAAACTTTTTATTTTCCCCTCGCTTTCTCCCCCCAGTGCTAAATGCAGCCAAGGATGCAAACTATCACTTTAGATTATGCTGGCTGGAAAATCCTAGAAATGGAAATCCACACATGCTGAAGTTGCCAAATTTGAAAAACACTGGCTCCACAGCTTCTGGTGATGAGGATGGCCCTTTGAAACAGTTTCCTTTAGAAAAATAACATGGCTGTCTCAGTGTCAATTTTAAGAAAGTATTTTTTGCTACTATTATTATTGTGCTCAGTGGCTAAGACGCTGAGCTTGTCGATCAGAAAGGTTGGCAGTTCAGTGGTTCGAATCCCAAGTGCTGCGTAACGGAGTAAGTTCCCATTACTTGTCCCAGCTTCTGCCAACCTAGCAGTTCCAAAGCATGTAAAAATGCAAGTAGAAGTGCTTGCTTTGGCAGGACATATACTAAAATTGGAACGATACAGAGAAGATTAGCATGGCCCCTGCGCAAGGATGACACGCAAATTCGTGAAGC
>JANHFR010004625.1:654131-664536 GCA_032468015.1 Mimophis mahfalensis | reverse complement strand
AGGTGCTTCCAGGCCATTGGGCAGTCTGTGGCCAAGGACAGCACCCATGCCGAAGGGCGAGGCGTCGCAGACAAGGATGAGCAGGAGGGTGGTGTTGTATTTGATCAGGAAGCTGTCCTGCCAAAGCAAATTTTTGACAGCTCTGAATGCTGATTCCTCTTCCTTCCCCCATTTCCATGTGGTTTTGGGTGACAGGAGTTTGTGAAGGGGCTCTGCCACGGTAGCTTTGTCCTTCAGGAACAGCGCATAGAAATTCAAAAGTCCCAAAAATGCTTGCAATTCCTGCTTGGACTTTGGGGTTGGGGGTTCCTGGATTGCTCGCACTTTGCTCTCCGTGGGGTGAATTCCCTTAGCGTCAATGCGGTAACCCAGGAACTCTACCGATGGAACCCCTAGGATGCACTTGTCCCTTTTTACCTTCAGTCCGACCGATCGGAACTTGGTCAGGACGGCGACAAGTTTTTCTCTTAACTTAAGGAGGCAGATGTCGCTGACCCCGCGGATCACTTGCTCGATGAGAGCCTCATCGAGGTCTCTGAATTCGGCGGGCATAGCAGCTTCTCGCAGCGCGGCAACGAAGTCGTTGATAGACTCGCCCTCCATTTGAACCCACTGCCGGAATTCGATCTGATGCAGGTACTTGGATGGCGCTGAAGAGTAGTGCTTCTTCAACGCTGTCTGCAGTCCCATCCAGGACATCGCCATCACCGGGGTTGGGCTCGCCAAAGCCTTCGCGATGTTGAAAACGGCATTGCCGCAGTAGGTCAGGAAGATTGCCCGTTTGCGGTCATCTGAGATGCCGCCGAGTTCGTTGGCGTGCAGCGAGCACTCGAAGCGGGTCATGTAATCTTCCCACTTCTCGGCCTTCGGCTGGAATGGCAGGGGAGGAGTGTATGCAGCCATGGCTTGGCTCGGTACTCCTGAACTGGCTGGGTTGTGCCTCAGTATCCCACCCTCGTCGCCAGTGCTGGATCTGGGAATGAGGACTCAGAAAGCCAGGGAGTGATTGCAACGCAACAGCTCTTTTATTTAGAGTGAGACCCAGCAAACGGCTAGGCAAACTTGTCCCCTTATATACACTTGAGTCCAGCCCATTAGCCAATGGGCTGGCTCGAAATTCCTGCCCAAACAGTTTAAATATATAACAAACAGTGCTACCGTTTAGCACCTGCTTGGTAGTGTTGTCCCAGTTACTTTATTTCAACAAATAAGAACTCCTATAGAAGTTCACTGAAGTTCCAGAATAAATGAAGTTTTATACCATGCGCAATAGTTCCATCTCTGTTCCACAAGAATTAACCATTTTTTTTCAATAATATAGAGGAGATTTTAAGTTGACTTGAAATGCCAGCTGCCTGCAAAATGGAAAACTCAGAAGACTGCAACCACAAGTACATTTAGAGTTCATGTATCTTCCTCTAAATAAAAATAATTGTTTCTAGATTTTAATTACGCTTGTCAAATGGCTTCACTATCATCATCAAGTTCTACCTTGAAAGTATTTTGACTGCTATTACTGGATAAACTGATTCTTAGAATCATCAATGTAACCCTCTGAAAGGATATAGGGACAGAAGTTTATTTGCCAGTTCTGTGGATGACAGATACCATCGATGCATTAAAAGAAAAGTTCTTGGCAAGTTATTGCCATTCAGCTCCCCTTTGTCATCTGTAAAAAAAAAAACCAAAAACAGATAAATTGAAAACAGAACAGTGAGTATGACTGAATGAGAAAAAGCACCCAAATGTTAAATTCCTGTTCAAATATGCTACTTTGTTTCTAAATAGAAACAAAATAAAAATAAAGTTTTACATTGTGAAATGAAATGAATTTATCAGAAAGATCCATTCATTTGACATATAGTATTAGACTAAAAATGTGGGTACACCAGGCAGTTTTCTGGGAATACATTTCCCCAATCTGGTACCTGCTAGATGTATTGGACTTCAATTTCCTTAAACATTTTTTCCGATGTATGTATGATGGTATCGAGTTGGCAAAATTATTTTAGAGATGTTGCCCTAGTGAGGTGATGGCAATGGCAGTAATACTTAGTCTTATATATCAGGGTTCCCCAACTTTTCAGACCTCAAGGACCACTAAATTCATAATTTTAAATCCCACAGTCAATTAATATGAATACAGCATGTCGCTTGCTGAAGTGCCTGGACTCCCAGTGACGGGATGGGGTCCTTCAGGCACTTAGCATGGCCACCTTTTTCTGCAACCTTAAACACTCCAAGAATCATTTGGACCCATTTCCTACAGAACGCAAAACCCCAGGATCTCTCATCTCTCTCTGTATCTCTTTCTCTCTCTCTCTCTCATCTCTTTTTGTATCTCTGTATCTCTCTCCCTCATCTCTTTTTCTCTCTCTCATCTCTCCTTCTCATCTCTTTTTCTCTCTGTGTCTCTTTCTCTCTCTCTCTCATCTCTCTTTCTCTCTCATCTCTCTCTTTCTCTCTCTCTCATCTCTCTTAGCTGCACCAGCCAGTATTTTGGGTGGAGAGGAAGTCACGTGTCTCCCAGTTGAGCAGCACCAACAAGGGCCAGGAGAAACGCCTGCAAGACCCAGCAAGACATAAAGCTTTGTAAATCTCCATTTCCCACCCTTCCCTTCTCAGGCCAGGCAAGGTGTGAGTGGGAGGGCAGGATGAGCAGTGGGGCCAGCAGCGGTGGGTTCAGCCAACAGGAAGCCACATCAGGGGGATGAAAGAGCCACAGATTGCTGATACCCATTGCTTTGGCCCACCTGCATCGCCACCCCCCGCCACAAGAGCACCATCCCCTCCTTCTGGTCGGTGAGGGCTGCACTATTCCTTGTATGTTGCACCTCCTGCAAAGTTGCAAGTTGCATGTGCCTCCCTCTACAACAGAGATTTCCAGCCCTACCACGAGCTGCCTGGTTGGTCCCATATTCCAGAGCTCTAATCACAGGACTGGCCCATTGGTCATCCCAGAGTAGGTCCTCCACCCAGGTGTGCTGTGGACCACCCAAATTTTCTTGCAGACCACCAGTGGTTCGCGGACTACCAGTTGGGGACCTTTGTTATATATCATCCCATAGTGCTTTACAGCACTTTCTGGGTGGTTAACAACATCAGAATATTGCCCCCAACAGTTCTCTACTGACCTTGGAAGGATGGAGGGGTACATCAACCTTGAGCCCTGTCAGGGTTGAACTCCAGACTTGGGTACAGTTTGCCTGCAGTATTGCATTCTAACCCCTGCATCACCAGAACCATTCTGCCCTATATCCCATCCTATATTTCTTATAGCTGTCTGATGAAGTAGATAGATGAATGCAAATCTCTGCATAAGAAACTCACTTGAAGTTATGATGAAAATAGTTTTTACTGACTGTACTTCGCTGATGACATTGCGGGCACCGACTTAGCCATTCTTTTTTGTTATCATAACCATTTTGCATGACAATCAATATATGGACCTATTTTTTACATGTGTCTGTATTCAGCCAGGCACAAGCACCATTTTATTAAACCCTTCCACTAATTTTCATTTTGGTCAGTATTGCAAAGGAATGCTTTAATTTGGCCAGCCTCAAAATAGTTCATAATTTCAGCTTTTGGGAAAACTTTGAAACTGATAACTCTGAATTAAAATAATATTAAGATAAAATATAATGAATTAGTCCAAAAGCTAGGAATCCAAGCCACTATGAATGCAATGATATGCAACAAGTAGGGTTAATATACCGCACACAGTAAATTATGAGGAAAGTGTTTAGATGAGATAAAAATATATTTAAGATTTGTACCAAACATTTTAATGCAGGTATTCAATAGTTCATCCAGTGTTGCAGCTTTTCCAAGTGTGTTGGACTCCATTGTCCTTTGATCCTTGTCAAAAAAATGATGACACTTTTACCACCGCAACGAAAAGCAGGAAGGACCCCATTCAATAACTGTAAGTTGCATTCTCTGGGACACTTCAAAAAACTGTGGAAAGATGATGAGAAAGGAGATGTTTACATCCGGGTTTATAATTCAGTTCATCTTTGCAGAAAGTTAACCAAACCATCCAGAGCCTTGGATCTGATTCCAAATAGATGTTATAGAGCACATGGCAGTCTGAATGTAGCTCATCTCCAAGTCCAAGCAGCTGTGTCTTTTCTTGTTGCTATCCCATGAGCCCAAGATAAGATGCAGCTGCTTTAAAGAGTAACAGACAGCTGCTACGTTTATTTTCCTAGCACCTTTTGGGAATTAAACCTGAAACTGCATAGTTGTATCTCAGAAACAGTTTATGCAGAGCTTTCATAATTGACAAATGAGTGAGAATCAGTTGGGAAATAGCTCCAAAAGATGACAGCTCTGCCTTCCTGATGGATGGTTTGCTACAACTTTAGAATGATCATTACTCACAATTGTTAATAAAAGTATAATAAATGATATTTATCTTAATTGTAAGCTGCTTTGTGAATATAGTCTTCTCGCACCATGTTCAACTCACCATGTTGCAATCCATGTAATAACCATAGATTACCATCCTCAATCAGGCACCTTCCCAGTCAATGTAGCCATGTAGAGTGCATTATAATTCAACATGTTTTAATGTAATTAGATGGAGAAGGTGTCTGTTGCAGATAAGATTCATTGGCAATACACATGATTGTCATAATGCAAAATCGGAACTGAATTCACGTTAGAATTCAGACAAGTCTGTCTTTGATTCACATATTTGAACAGATAAAGACAACTTCTTCTCTGCATCAACTTTAAACAACTATACCACCTAAATAGGAGTGCCTACTTTTTCTTTCTGTTAAAGATGCTTTTTAGAATTTCTACATTTCCATAAGCCAGGCCAAGGTTAAAGACAGTGCCTCTCAAAAGAAAAGCTGGCAACTTCACAGCCAGTAAGATTCAGGATGAGGCTGAATACCTGAACATCAGAATTTTGAAGTTTTGGGCTATATTATGAAGTCCCAAATCCTTGTCCATACTAGGACTTTGTTGGAGGCATACCCTGGGCTCAGCATCTTTACTGTACATTCAATGCTTTGCTTGTATTCTAAACTCTGTAGTTTAGAAAGACTATGTCTTCACTTTTATTTGACCTCCCTGTTAGTATTTTGTTTTTAGTGTTCTTTTCCCACTAAAATTCACCTGTCCATTTACAGCAATTACATTAACACCTTCCATGTGAATGGAAAATCCATTAATTTGTCTGGGAACTCCTACATGTGATTTCACACATTCCTAACCCCTGCTGCTATCTGTTGTTCGCACAGGGTCTCTCTCAAAGCTTTCCACATTAATTAACCCACAGAGTTACTAAGGGGAGTATACTATATGCTAAAAAACACAATTTCACTGACATGAACCAGGAAAGTAAGAAGGAATATAGAGCCCTGTTTGCTGCTAAAGGCAAAGGTCTTTTCCTGATTCGTGTGTGTGTGTTTTCACTCTCATTGGCAAAAGGGAGAGAGATCAGTGATCAGGGTGCTAACTTTGAAAATAGAAATAATGAAAAAAAAGCCCATTGTTTTTCTCTGGGAAAAGCCACTAAACTCCCTTCCTTATTTACCTCCCATAATAGTTTAGAAGAGGGCTATCTATCTGGTACTGAACATTTTCCTCCACCCCCAAACTACAGCAAAGTTTCTGGGGAAAAAGTTGTAGACTTGGGAAGAGCTGCTTTGGGAATCTCTTTAGCTAAAAGGATTGAAAATGCATGACTGCTTTTCTGTTCCCTTTAAAATTAATCTGGTTTAAGATCCTGGTACAAGGAGGGATTTTTATTCCATTTTCCCCAATTTTCTACTGAAAACTATTCCCTTGAAGTATCTTTTTGTGCATACAGGTGTTTTTCCTAATCCAGGCAATGTACTTCTGAGACCCTCCTCATCTAGAGAAAGAATAATCCTAATTCAGAATACTCTATCAACAGGCATGCAGAAAGTTTTAAAATGTATTGGGTGGATTGCTAGCTCTAGACATAGAATGGTTGCTGTTTTGCTACTATTGCAATAAAGAAACATTAGCTGCTGAAAACAAGAAAAAGAAGTAATTTTTGAAAGGTTTTGAATTAATGCAGGAAAATTGTGAGACAATATCACTTATATCATGGAAAGAAACAGAATGCAATCAGGTTTCCAAACAGCAATGGAAATTCCTACACATAAAATCAATCAATAGTATTTAAATGATGGTGATATAATTCCTCCAGGTAACTGGGAGATCTGGTTTATTTATTTTATTTGTGTTATATGGTGCTTCTCACAATTTGAATCCAGCCTTTATTATTTTACAAATTACCCAACACAGCAAACATATCCAACACACCTTTCTGCTCCTATTTTCCCCACAGCAACAACGCCCCACCCCCAGTGAGTTCAAATGAGAGATATCAACTGGCTTTCATGGCTAAAGTGGGACCAGAATTCTCAGTCTCTCACTTTTAAGCTAGTGCCTAAACCACTAGTCCAAACTACATCTATCAATCTTACTCATTTATACTTAATGATCCTAACTGTGGATTCCTTTGGGTTGCCATGACTTCGGTTGTAAAATCAACACAAATATCATTCCTGTTCTTCCCTTTTCCAGCCTGACATTTCATGCTTTGCTTTCACTTTTGCATTCCTGAAATAGTAGTCCAATCAAAACTCAACCTGGACAAGACAGGAAGTCATCTGACCCTCAACAGCTTGCAGCATCATTATGACTACAGAAATTTAAAGGACTTTGCATCCTTTAAAGTATCCTTGCAAGGGTACTTCTGCTAAGTGTAAAACATGATTACACTTATTGTAAAGCAAAAATGTAGCCATGGAGATAAGTTCAAATGCCACCAGTGATCACAAAATGCAGAGAAGCCTTATCACAGGTAGGAATTACATTTGCTGTGTTAACCAGCAGTAATCCTGGTAGGGTGTCTTATTTGCCACATCACCTTCAACTGATCATTTCAACCCCTATAATTCTGGCTCCAAGGGCAACCTTGACTTGTTTCATAGAGTTAAAAAAGAACATTGAGACCTGAAGTCCACCCAGCGAGCATCCTATTTCTCACAGTGGCCAATCAGAGGCTCCTAGAAACTGACAACAGCCCCAAAGATAATCAGCTTTCCTCCTCCCCCTCAGACTTTTAAGTTATGCATGTAGTAAGACAACAGAGTCCTTATCAAGAACTTAAGCAAATTCTAACAGCTAGTAGCAATTAAGGGACTCCTAGTTCTGCTACAAGTAGTTCTTTCCTGGCATTCCCAATAGCTATGCAGACAGGAACAATATTTTGGAAGCCTTGTCTGGCACCATGATACATGATAGCATTTGTCTGCTTGCATTTTTATTAGTCCAAAGCCAACAATGTGTTTTCTCCAGACAGCTCCCACTGAAAAGGGCAGAGCTGCTTTAAACGGGTCTCTTCTAAATTGCCCTAGAACAGCCTCAGTGTTATACAAGGCGCCTGACATCGTGAACCTCTTCGTGACATTGTAAGGAAATAAAAGCCGGCGCACCATAAGCAGGACTGCATTCTTGTACCTTGTTTTGTGGGAGGAAGAATTGTACAAGGTACAGCTTCTCCGGCAACAGCGACCCTACAACAACGGCAGCTGCAGCTGTGAGTATTCTCTCTTTAAAGGCACAGCATCCCCCATTCTAAACCGCACATGGCAAGCCAAGCCGGATACCCTTGAAAAGCAATTACACTGTAGCTTAAGCTAGCTTTATTATATATTTTCTTTCAGTGAAGCAAAGTAAGCCAGGTCTGTGTTTTAGTTAAGGGTCTTGAAGAAAAGATTTGTTTCTGGAACTAGATCCACGAGATAGCAAGCTAGATTTCAACTTTTAGGAGAGAAGCACAAGAGAAAAAGAAGTATTCCTGGCTTTAAAAAAAATATGCAAGCACATTCCCAACCCAAGGACAACAGGGAAAATCACTTACTGTACTCAGTTTTGCAGAGGTATTCAACACAAACATCTCCCTTCTTTGTCCAGCTGCCAAGTGTGAAAGCAAAAATGAGCAGCTGTTTCCTTCAAGCCCGGGCTGTGTCTCTTACTTAACTTAGTCACATGCACCCTTTGATAAATCTCTTGGTTGTGCCAAGAGGTCAGACTCCAACAATCACTCTTCTACCCCCCATTTAAACAACAAACCACTTTCTTTTCTGGACATCAATCTTAGCAAAACCCATGTGAGCAGAACCTGTGCTACAGCTCAAAATTATATTTCCAACTCAGCCTTTACAAACCATAAACGTTGAAAATAAAATAGATAAGGCTCCTTGTCTAAAGGGAGGACCAACTATGATAGAAAATAAAAAAAAAACCCATTGCATTGTAACTTAACCTGCACATTTTGCTTTTCCATCTGGTATTACAGTAATCCTGCATTGTTGTCTCAGTTTGTGGACAGATTTCAGCAAGACCTTACTAATTACATGAGCTCTGACTTTTTTGATGTGGGGAAGATTCCTTTAATCAAGGCTCTTTTTATAGCCCAAGGAGCACCTTGATTATAATACATTTCAGTTTACTTTGTTTTTAATAGCTAAAATTAAAACATATTGTCCTTTAGCACAAAACTTATGTATTTAAATACACTAAAAAATCAGCCTCCCACAGTCCCTCCAAAATTTCTACCCCAGCAAAACACAAATTGGGAGCTGACCCATTTTTGGTGACAAAACTATCAATCTCTGTCCTGGCAGGAGATTTAAAAAACTTTTTTAAAAAGTCATTGTGGCCTTAGCTGTAAAAATTCTCCTTCCTCTAACCACCATTGTTCAGTTCCCTGAAGCATTCGAAACTTGGCTCTGCAGGATTTTATATAGTTGTGCACTTGGACTGGAATTTTAAGAAGATCACTTTTGATTCTGGGTGGCGTGTTTTAGGTATTCATTGAAATGTTCTTTCACGGAACATGCAAATTTTGTGCAGGTTAGTTTTCCTCTAATTAAAGTTAGTTTTCCATTATTACTGAAGCACTTGTTTCTGCATGTATAATATAGTAAAATGTCTTATCTTTTCAGCTGTGTCTTAAAAAGAAAGTGGAGTCTGGAAAAAAGTCAGTTAATTTCACTGATTCAATTTAGAGATTACATGGCAGGTGATTAATTAAGTATATTCATAAATCCTATAAAGAGTAAAAAGGTCCTCCCCCTACCTCATTAAAGAACCCATAAGAAAAGAGGTCAAAATGAAAGAAAGAATGGTGGCCATGAGCTTTTTTGCAGCTGATTGCACTTCCTATTGAAAAACAACTGCAATCTCTGATTCAGGTTTTATGTGACACTTTTGCACAATCTCTACCTCTTATAAAAAAGTGATGGGGAATCAGCTACAAGTGATGCTAGAGGAAATGGGTTATCTGGACCCACTTCATTTAGGCTTCAGACCTGGTCGTGGGGTAGAAATAGCACTGATTGCTTTGGTACATGATTTTTACTGGGATTTAGATCAGGGAATGCAGCCTTTGTGGCCCTTTTAGTTTTTCCAGCGGTCTTTTAGTCCTTTTAGATTTCTCAGTGGTGTTCAGTACCATCAACTATGATATCTTACTATTGGATATAAGAGCCAAAATTATTATTGGCCCCGTAAATAACACGGCTATCTTGTTTCTTTCCCTTCTGCCCTTCACTTACACACATCTGGATGAAATGTTCAGGATTGCTTTTTGTTTAAAAAAACAACAACACCCCAATAGATCATGCTACAGAAAGAGATAAAATACTGGAAGCTCTATTCGGCCCCAGCTATTTATCTGGCCTCACATATCTTTCTGCCTCACCACTATACTCTCCTTGGAAGCCAGACAAGTCACCCCCTTTTACTGCCTCCAAGTCAAGTCCTATAAGAAGCCAGAAGAGTATAGGGCAGTGACAGTGGACCTTTTTGGCACCAAGGACCCAAAGTGCGCGCACATGCATACCCAAAATGCAATGTGCCACATCCATCTGCCTTGCCTGTCGCATGCACAGCAGAGACCCGAAGACCAGCTGGCCAGTGGGAGGTGTGCATGCATGCGCGGCACAGCTGAGCTGGGGCAATGGCACATGTGTTCAGAGGGAGAGTTCTGAGTGCCACCTGTGGCATGCATGCCATAGGTTCACCACCACTGGTATAGGGTTACCATGTCTGAAGTACAACAATCCGAGGGACGTCACGTGACAGCTAAGGGTTTCAGAACACCTGATCCTTTGCTGCCTTCCAGTGGTTGATTGGAGTTTTGCACTCCAGGATGGATCAACGCAAAAGGTGAGTCCTAGAGACTGGAGGCAGATGGAGAGAAGATGTTTAAAAAAATCCAGGCTATCCATCATAATTCTGGGCATCTGAGCACTGCAAGTATTTGGTAACTGAGTAGTGGGGTATGATACCCATAATACACCAGCCTCACTTCATCTATTACAGTGTTTCTCAACCTTGGCAGTTT
>JANHFR010004625.1:600209-614327 GCA_032468015.1 Mimophis mahfalensis | reverse complement strand
AGGAGGACCCGATCCGCTGGAGAAGGGCATGAGGAGGAGGTAAGAGTGAGCTATGGAGCTCTCTCACTCAGCCCAACGGAGCTGTCGGGAGGGCATGCGTGCGAGTGAAGCGAGTGAAGCGAGGGCTTCTTGTGGCTTCCACTGGTAGCCGCTGGTCTTTCTGAAGGTGGGGGGGGAGGGAATCCACCACCACCCCACCTTGGAAAAGAAGCAGCTCCAGCTAGGAAAAGCCACCGGGCTTTGTGCGAGCCCGTGGCTTGCTGCGGCTTCCGTGCTGCTAGCCGCGAGTCTTTCCGAAGGTGGGGGGGAGGGAAGCCCCCCACCTTGGAAAAGAAGCAGCTCCAGCTAGGAAAAGCCACCGGGCTCCGTGCAAGCCCGTGGCTTGCCACGGCTTCCGCGATGGTAGCCGCGATGGCGAAGGCGGCGGTAGCAGCACGGGCGGAGGTTGCACCGGTGGTGGTAGCAGCGCGGTGGCTACTGCCCCTGCCACCGGGCCCCCGTTTTGTTTTTGTTTTTCCAAATTTGTTACTCGGATAGCGAAAAAATTCGTAAGGGCGTGGCCACTTTCCCTCCTTGTAAGTCGAAAAATTCGTGTGTCGAGTAGCTCGTAAGGCGAGGGACCACTGTATAGTAGTGCAACTTTCATAGGTCTTTATGAATGAGTGCTTCAAACTATTTCTAGAATAGTCATGGGAAGAGAGAATATCAAGCTGATCTTGCAGATGAACAGAATTAACAAATCAGTTGGTACAGCCTGCACAGTGAAGAGCTATATTCATTCTAACATGTCAGATGGCCTAAATTACACATTCCAGTTTTACCTCCAGCAAGGTCTATCAAAGGAAATATTTTGTAAGCTTGAATCAGAAAGAAAAGTTAATCTTAAATATTTCTATAAATATTTTACCTTTATCCCTGGCATAAAATGCCACTTGGGATGCATATTAGTCAGCAACTTTCTATTTATTAATTGTCAGGCAAAAGCAATGTGGTCTACACATGTACAGTTTGAGCTAACTACTTTATTATGTTCTGCCCCTGATACAGGAATCTTCCCAGCCTAGCAGCTCTTGGGAACAATTAGATAAGGTTCCAAGGAATTCAGGGAGGGTTGATTCTGGCTCTTTTATAGTTACGCAGTGACTCTAGACTAGCTCCATACTTCATTCTTCCTCCGTACCAGGCTAGATGTTTCCTAACATCAGTGTTCATAAGGAAAATCATGGTTTTTTTCCCACATCTAACCATCACACATGATTTATACGAACATATCTTCTCTTCATAATGTGAAAAACAAACATCTTCCTGTGGCCTTTCTACTGGTATTCATTTCCTTCCCAAGTAAATGTATTTTAATGTATATTAACCAGCTTAATAATAATTGATAATGTTTACATATACTGACTCTAGGACATTATTCTCTGTTCAGATAATACTTGGATTATTAACCGAAAAGTTGCCTGGAAACATGTAAATGACAAGAGATTTATTTGTTGATTATTTTAAAAATGGAAAATTCCACTGATTCACTTGAACTGAGACAGGGCAACAAACCAAGTACATTTCCAAATCACAATCTGATTTGTAATGTGCCATGGGTTTGCATGTTACTGGTAACATCTTCTGGCATCACTTCTTTTAAGCTTCCTGTTTAGCAGCATTCCATACGAAAGCACTGATGCAATAAAATTCCATTAGAAATACCATATCCTGGTCTGCCTAATAAATTCAAGTCTGTGAACTATAATTTAGAGAGGCAAAAGGTTAAATGAGGAGAGCTGATTTTAAGCTTTAGTTCAAAGCACAGTTCAAAACAATGTGAGAGTTAAATAAAAACAAACCCAAAGGTTTTATTACAATATTAATACTTTTTATTATTAAATGAATGGTATTCAAAGGCCCTGTTTTCTTTTATATGTTGAATTTGTATTTTTAAATATGAGAAAATATGATTGGAATGCTGTTCTAAAATAGTACTAGAATGTTTTGGGTAATTTCAGAAATATATTGCTTAAAATGGAGTATCATCTATATAACCTGCTTTCCTGTTACCATAATCATATTATGTTGTAAATTAATATTTAAGGGAAATGTTTCTGGCAAACTTTCAACAAACCCCACTATGAACCATAATCACATGTTTAAAATAACACGGAAAACTGAGGTTCTAGTAGTAAATGAAGTCTAATCGATATATTGTACAAATCTAAAATTCAATTAGAGAGTAATGGCAATTTCTCTAGATAGGAATTGAGCATAGGATCTACCTGTTGAGAACTTTTAAAATTCTTTTTTGAGCCAAGATTGCTACTTAAAATATTTGAACTTAAAAATTGATACTTTGTTCTTTCAGACACCATTCATCATTATTTGTCTTGGGGAAAGTTTATATTCCAATGCTTGAATACTGTTCACTAAGTTCACTTCGCTACAATACTAGTTAAGTGAGGAAAAGTAACTAACAAAAAAAAATCAAGTAATAAAGGAACAAATTGCTTTGTATGACCTTGTGGTTGATCAATTAAAGTTTGATACATTTCTTCTCTCCAAGTTTAAATTAAAAACTAAAAATTAAGACTGTTACTCTAAGAGGCAATACCTTTTCATTTATGCTATAATCAAGCCTATTTCTTCTTAATGCAAGCCACCAAACCTTGTTAAATAAGAATCACAAAACCTGGAGTACTATATGGCTGTAGAACACATTCCACAAGGCTGAAGTTAGATTCTGGCAACAACTTCTAAGTCAACTTCCCTAATAGGTGCCCCCTAGATGTGTTTGATTATATTTCTCATCTAATATCTGGAGGAAACTACTTTGGAGAATACTTGATCAACAGAAAATATAAAAGGCATAAAAAAAATCAATGAATTCTTCTAATCAGAAAACATTATGTTGTAAATTAATATTTAAGGGAAATGTTTCTGGCAAACTTTCAGCCAACCCCACTCTGAAGCATTCTTGCACAGCACTCTGAAAATTAAAATACAGTGTGTTGAATTGGGTGGGGGGGAAAAACCACTGGAGAGAATATAGGGGAACAATCCCTCCCCCATCCATTTCACGTTATTGAAATAGTGGATAAAGAAACAAATATATATATAACACATTGTAGGTCACTTCTTTGTGAAGCATACAACATATAAATCAATCCCTACCATGAAGAAAAACAGCTACTATTCCTATTAATACTTCCTTCTCAACCTTTTTTTTTTCAAAGAGCCATAAAACTGATCAGAAGAACTAAGAAAATGAAAGATATATTTACAAAACATGCTAAACTGCATATATAAGCCTAAGATTCATTTATAATATCAAAGATAAATCATGTCCATTAGTCAGAGCTTAGTATTTGGTATACTATTTTTTAAAAATACATCAAAATAGTATTCTACAAGAATTAGGTGGCATTGTTGTTTTGAATCTAAATTCAGGGATATGGATTTAGAGACAAATATTTTTTTTAATTCAGAAGCACAGTCATAACACTCCTATCTGGTGTATGTTCAAAAACCATTTGCTGATTGAATGTAACCTACTCCATAAATAAGTTGGTTGGAATTACATAAAAAATCCATTAATGGGATATTACTTTCATGTTTGCTAAAGTGCTATGTATTTCAGCAGAATTAAAGCATATTAGATCTAAATTTAGATATTTAGGATTGCCTAAATAATGCTTTAAAAATATCAATACAGTCATTCGTATTATTTAGAAATACATTAAATAACTTAATAACTAATCTGTGATCTTATCTGAAGATAATTTGAGTTCAGACTGTGCATAATGAAAGTCAAAATATTTTGTCACCTGAACAGCAATGGAAATATTTTGTCTTTGTGCTAAATCAAGTTTCTGAATTGATATTACTAAAAATATTAAGCATTTCTCAACCTATGAATGTGTGTCCTACCTGAGTTTTTCATGGGGCATAGGGCGCACTGCATGCCCCATGCATCGCCATATAAACAACAGCATTCAGTGTAAGTAGTCTGCTTCCCAACAAGAGGTTGACTGCAAACAAAATCTTCATTCAGATGTTGCCAGCAAAGATCCTGGTAGACCTCACTTTCTTCAGTTTGCTCTGAAACAAAACCCAGAAAGTGTTTGTTTTATTGTAACATCCCTATCTGTAAAAATAAAAACACAATTCAAGATGTGGGAACTACACTGTAAATATGTTTATTTTCTGTAAAATCAAATGAGATAATTTTTAAATACATTTTTAAAAAATTAACATATAAGGCAGTTGGAATTATTACAGCTATTTTATTGAATTAATACTCTTTAGAACAATCTCTGATACTGGACAATTCTTTTTTAAGGACTATTATTATTATTATTATCATAATCAAAAATTGATTCACATGGAAAAAAGCAATCGCTTTCTTACATGGAGAGGATTTGCAATTTTAGGAGTCGCATACTGCTTTTGTATTTTATTGAAAATCTCAAGATTTTCTCAATTCTCAAACTACCCAACTGATGATACCTATTCTAGAAACAAATGTCTGAGGAAAACAGCCAAACGCAGAGAACATCAACCCCCTGAGATACTTATATCTTCTGTGGTATGTATTTAGTTTTATGTGTGGAACAACCATACTCTGGGTCAGGAGTTTGAATGTATTGTTCTGGACAGGTCAGGGTTCAGATCAGGTCAGGGTTCAGCAAAACTGGAACCAGGAACATTTTGGTTGTTCTGGAGTGTAGGCTAGGCTGATGTTTCTGAACTCAGCAAGTTTAAGATGTGTGGACTTCAACTCCCAGAATTCTCCAGCCTGCATTCTAGGGTCAGAAGTCCATATAACTTAAATTTGCTGAGTTTGAGAAACGCCAGTCCAAATAAATTCTGGAGGGGTCTGGTGGCATAAGCAGGACATTTCTCTTCTGTATAGCTTGGGTGTCAGACCACATCCTAATTTTATCAGAATATTCTTTTTCCCAAAATGCCTGTTCCTCACCTCTTTCCCTATATTTTTCCGGTGCTTTATTTCACGTTATCTTTCCTTAGCCACTACCACACTTAAATGTTGGGAGACATAACCCAAGCAGCCCACTTGCTCATGTTCTCAGAACATTTCTTTCCTTTCCATTTACCTATTTAGCCACGGCTGCACACTGCTGCTGTTGTGTTTGCTGTTTCTTCTCTGTACCCCACTTCAGAACACTTATACCTGGAACTCACGTATTTTGTATCTGGGCCTGGCTGTAATTTTTTTTAAAATCTAATTTATATGCTGCCCTTCTCTGGAGACTCAGGGCGGCTTACAATTTCTATAAGCACAACTCAATGTGCTTAGCAATACATGTGTTCCAGAGTAGTGCCTGTATAGAACACACATTTTGGTTGGCCATGAACCATGTGAACTTGGCTGTTCTGTATATAGAATGTTTTCTGTTGCAAGGAATGTTTTGCCCATCCACACTAATTATCTCTGCAGATAATTACTTTTCCTATGTTTTTCAGATTACTGGAACCGAAAACTCCACTAAATAAAATGAGATACCTAGGAAAAGGGCTTACAAATCAAAATATTTTAGAAAGAAGCACATTGAATACTTAAATAATAAGCCTACAAATTGTTTTTGATTTGTATATATTTTGGCCTTCAACCTGAACACAGCAATGCATAAAGTAATGCACACCACTAGATTCCGCTGGTCTGATGCACTGTTTTCCTGTAGAATCCAGAACCATTGGGTGTGTGCAGAAACAACTGTAAGACCCTTCAGTGTTGATGCACTGGCCATCAATACAGCTGCTGATGTCTTGACATTCATCTGTATCTGTTCAAATACAAATGAAAAGCACTTTAAAGGAAATCACTTCTTGAAAAACAGCTTGCAGAGAACATTTGCAGTAATCAATTTGTGGACTCTATTTTTCATTAGCAAATCAAGATAATCGTTCTGAACATATTTGCAAGGAAGAGAATTGTTAAATAGACATTTCTTCCTGAAACACCCAAATAAAATGTTGTTATTGTGGGTTTATTTCCTTCTACACTCCTAATTTATCAGCACACCATGTATATTTTCAATGAATTATATGTATGTTCCCTCTCTGGAATAACAGGGCTATTAGTACCACTAGACAAAAATAGATCTTCATGAACATTCAGACAATAACTGACTGTTATCCAGAGAGCTCATTTTATAGAAAAGAAACAATATCAATTCAAGAAATTAAATGGCTTTATATCAGAAAAGAAAAGTTATCTGGGCCCAAGATAATTAAACCTTTCACTGTGGTTTCCTTTCTTTCTGTTATTCTATACAGAATGGTTTTTCTCTTTAGATCACAAAAGTCAAGATCATGATTAGGAATACCTTTCACTTAAATGGCAAAAAGTGATTAAGTAGGCAATTCAATGGATTAATGGGAACCACAAGTATGAATTGCTATTCCATATTTAGGGATGAAATGATATGCAAAAAATATTCATCTCCTCAAATGATTTTTTTTATAAACAGAATGTGATTCTCATTGAAAAAGAATCCAAGAGTCTATTTATTCATTATGCATAAAAAATAGGAGCCTAACTGTACAGAAGTCAAATTGGGTAGAAATATAAAACCTGTAACGATAAAACCTGTGAGAAAATTCAGTCAGTTTTCCTCCAATTGCCTTATTACTTCTTCCAGTTTCAGCTTTCTGGTATTGTTGACAAGCTTTATCTAATTAAAAACATAAGAACTATTCTGCTAGATCACATCAAAATCTCACTCAGCCCACCATTTTTCACAGTAACTTTCTAGAGGATTCCTGGGAAGAATACAAACTTAAATGAGGACGTTGGGCTGTTCCACATTTTGTTTCCCAGCTGTTATGATTCAGAGGTTTCTTCCTGTAATGGCAATATAAAATTTATCTACTCTCCTTTTGTTATGCAACTCAGAAATTATTCCCCAAGTTAATTATATGTTGTGTAATAAGGTCTCAGTAAAACTTTTACCACAGCAAGATGACATTAAATATAATTGGGACTATTGCTGTATATCCCACTGTATAAATAATCATGTCTTTTATTTCTTTGTAAAGTTACCTCCATTTATCCTTTCCTCTGGTTGTCTTAGAGACAAAAGAACTTAACAAAATTCCTGCAGCCACAACATTCTTTCTGGCCACTGCAATCAAGCAAACATTGTTCTGTATCTTTCCAAATAACAAGTAGTCAAAGAATTTTGAAGGAACATATGAGGAATAAAACCAATCAGGTCCCATGTATCAGCTACATATATAAACATTCAAAAATTAGATCTTGATCTTGTTGTGTTTCCCCAATGACAGGAATATGATGCTAGTCTGAACACTTACCAAAGCACTGAAGTTTTATAGGATCATAATACGTGCCCTGTTTGCAATAACATTCATACCCTGGCTGTGTGTTTAAACAGAAGCCATTTTTACATATTTCTTGGCCGAAGAGTTGGCATTCATCAGCATCTGAAAAGGAAACACAGACATTCTAAAACATATACAGCAGGTGGAGTATTAACTTTCAGATCAAATTGTTAGGACAGGTATCTTTATTCTCCCTATATAACAACAATAAAGACCAGAGTTGTACATTAGCCCCTACAATGATCCAAAACAAGTATAACTTTCTAAAAAGTTATTCTAGGAGACTTACATTTTCTTCAGGTCAAATTATTTATTTATTTCATTTTTAAAAATTCCTATACCGCTCCTCTTACTTACAGTATGCGGCTCTGGGCAGTTTACAACAACATAATAAAACAATATAAACACATGAGTAAAAGCACAGATTAAACACAGAGTTGAGAGTTTAAACTAAAAAGTAACGAACTGGGAAGCATTTTTGTTTATTTTTTTTAAAGCATTAATTGTCACAAAGAATCAATTATGGAACTTCATCATGGGAAGTTGCATGGCATGATTAAATTGCTAAACAACCAAGAGCCTGTCTTTTGAAACCAACAGCGTCATCTGGAATGTTGGCAACTTATTCTTGCTGTTTATTTAGTATAGAAATAATATATGCCAAACATTTTATTCATTTGAGCATGTTTTCATTTTTTATATTGACAATTCCACTACATCTAGCAATCCTGTTATTACGTGAGGATTGCCTTAAGCAGCAGTTTTGCTAATGCCAATTAACATTAATATTTGAAGGACAATTCAGTCAAGTGTTTTACCTTACCTTCACTCCAAAATTACTTTTATGTACTCTACTAACACTACCAACATACCCCAATTTGTGTTCATGATTTGGTTCTGTAGTGCATCTGATATAAAATCCGCTAAGAATTTTTTGTGTGTGTGGGCCTGTTTTGGAAATTCCAGCAGTTGTGTTTTCCTCTGCACAGCTATGACAATAATTATCACTGAATAGAATTATACATTATATCTATACTGTTATTTGGGAGGTTTTGATGTAAGTGATAGCCAGGAATTTTTACATGCTTGTGAAAAGTTATTTGCAAAGTTTTCCATATACATTTGTTTTCACTATATCAAAACAACCAGGAAAAAGGAATATTAATGATGTTTTACAATATTTTATATTAAACTAGTTTATGTGTATAACATTTTAATTTTTTTAATTGTTGAATGCATATTTTACGTTACACTTAAATTTTAGAAATGTCTCAATTTTTATCCTCTCTGTTGTTATTTCTTAAACATCAATTTGCTATTTACACAAGGCAAAATAAAATTTGGTCAAATCACTCAGGTATATAAGATAGTTGTTTTGAACATAATGATGTCTACTCATATCATGGTAACAGTAGCATACTAAGAAAACAATGCTTTCTATTTGCTGGATACTCTAAAGATAAAATACTAGCATACTTCTCCAGAACGAAAGAATTGGCTATTCTAATATTTTTAAAGCATTTTTCCTGAAATTGAGCAGTGCAGTTAAAAAAAAAAAATCTGGATGAAAACTAGACACCCACATAATAAAGCAAAGTTTTTAGAAGATCGGATATCTGAAAAATGGCATGTCTAGGATTGCTGAAAGAGAATTATATGTTTGTAAAGGGAAATGAGCAGTTCTAAAGAAGAGAACCAATTATATTCCTATAAATAAAGAAATTTGAGGGAAAATAAAAGCAAAACCAGCAACAATATTACTTAGTTGACCTGGCTAAATAGTCCAACAGATACAACTGTACATTTTGGAACACTGGCTCACATACATCATAGGGATTTTAAAATATTTTCAGCGGTACCAAACCAACACATCATTTATCATCGACCCGCATTGACACTTTGGGGGATTAAAGCCTTGGTCAGTTAAAAAAAAAAAAGTTAAAAGTGAATTCAAATGAGCTGTTGAAGGAAACAATAATAATTACAAACAAATGTTAAAACCATGGCATTAATCCAAGTCTGTATTCAAGTTAATATCAAGGCTGACCTTTGTAATTATGTGCAATGTCTCCATAATGTGGTTCTTCAGATGGTATGAATCCTTTCCCTTCAGGACACAGCTCAATAAACTCAGCTAGCCGGAAGATAAAATCAAGAATCCATTTAGAATTGTATTTGTGCGTGACGGTCTGAAATCAATAGCAACATTTCTATAACAGGAATGTGTTAATGGATTTTTAAATACCACATTTCAGATTTTAAGTTTTTTAATGTTACACATATATAGATATTTGAAATAATGAGAATTCAGCTCTTTTCCTTTTAGTATTTATGGCTTGTAAGATTTAAGTGCATAGTTTGCCACTGATGCATACAACTTAAGATTCCATGACAATGAATGATTTTTGGGATGCAAATTTGGAATCTTTATATTAATTTGCATAACAGATGTGTAACTTCATTTTGGCTTATTATTGGAATTGTCATTAATCTAAATTTAAGTTTGGTTGCAGAGCTCAGCTTCTTTTCTTTAGCAGTTTTCTATTACCCAAACTAATTTACAACCATTTATTGATTGATTTATATAGTTGCCCATTTCATTTGCATGTGACTCTGGGCAGAGTACACAATTAAAACAAATATTAAACATTCAGTATAATGTATCCATCAAATGAATTAGAAACAAACTAAAATGTCGGCTGGTGACCCCTGGGGGACAGCCTTCTCTGTGGTGGTCCCTGCCCTCTGGAATGAGCTCCCGTTAGAGGTCCGGACTGCCCCTGACTTGAGAGCCTTTCGGCATGCCCTTAAAACCCATCTATTTCATCTTGCTGGTCTGTCCCCATGAAAAGGTTTTAATTGGGTTTTTAATTGTAAATTTTATAAATTTGTGGGGCTAAAACAGATTTAATAGTGTTTTAATTTTTATATTGTATGATTTTAATTTGCCCTGTAAACTGCCCTGAGTCCCTCCGGAGAAGGGCAGTATAGAAATTTAATTAATAAATAAATAATAAATAAAAAGCATAATAGCAAAAGAATATGGAAGAATGCAATCAAACTTATGCTAGCCATTTAAGGGGTTCCACTTCCATGGGATTCCCCAGGCCCTATGGAAAAATTAAATTTGGAGGGTCTTCTGAAAGGCAAACAGGGTTGGGGCCAACTTCATCCTGTAGGAAATGATAGTACGAAAGCCTGATACCGTGGCAGAAGGGCTCTTCCCTTGGGTCCCACCAAATAAAGCTCCTTGGCTGATAGATTGAAAGGATCTGATGGGACAGGTGGATCTAACTAGGGTGAGGTGAACCCTCAAATAAGGTACCCTGTGCCATGATTGTAGGGTTTTAAAGGTCTCCACCAGCACCTTAAATTGAACCTGGAAGCAAATTGGCAACCAATGTGCCATTGTTGGGACACGCATAATTGCCAGTGCTGCTGCATTTTACACCAGCTGAAGATCCAGATACTCTTTAAGGACAGCCCTGTGTTATAATAATCCATTTGGGAAGTAGGTACAGTGTGAATAACTGAGAGTAGGGTGTACACAACACAAGCTGCACAATTCAAAGGAAATGCAAAGGCTAAATAATCTTTCTTTCAGAAAGGAAAGATGAGCTGAATACTACCAATTTTTCGGCATGTGATGGACTTCAGTTGGGAGTGGGAAGTGGGAAAGTAATACAAATTAAGCCTGAAAAATCTTTTTTGGCCCTTGTAATCAAGTTTTCCAGCCAAATATTCACACAAATGCAAGTAATCTATAAAGCAAGTTTGTTGCAACAATTCTATGGATTTGGAGTTGAAAAACTGGCAAATATTTTTAATATACTTTTTTTAAATTTGCAGTGCAATCACATTCATTCCTCCACCCCCAACAAGTTATATACAAGAGTAAATCAGAAACCTTTATCTTATTATTTCTTGCAAAACACCACTAGATTTCTTTTTAAAGGAAATACAGCAATCTTTCAATAAAATAATAAACAATATAAAGTTATGAAAAGAACTAAGGACTTGCAATTTATTACTGGCACTTGCATTCTGGGGCAGAGGTTTTATACATTTAACTAATGTTAGGCAAACAGAATTACTATCTTAGGTAGCGCAAGGAAAATTTATATCATATAGTCTTTACAGCCACGTGAGAGAAAAATCTATTCTACAAAACTTCTAGCACTATTTAAAACATTAACAGCTTTTTAAAAAAAAATCTGAGATCTAAGTTTTCCTTTAGCACAAAAATGTAATAGAAAAAATTACTTTCTTTTAGTTTTATATAATTCCAATGTAGATATCTTTCATGCAAGTAAAGCTTTCAGTTGACAGAAAAGCTCAAATATTCCAGTTTGCTATTCATGGTTCCCACCCACCCCCGCATTAATATTATCCTCAATGATCCAAGTTGTTTAGGAAAGTATGACTGCTAAGCGCAATAACTTTTTAGTTATATAACACCTGAGCTTCCTTGTAATGTTATGCACAATAATTGCCACTGAATGGAAAAGGATGGCTCACCACTTCCAAGCACGGGACATGGGAATATTTCACAGTTGTCACCCCAGCCAGCACCTAAAGTACAACAGCATTCTTGCTTTGTAACATTGGATGTTAATACATTATCACAAAAATTTGCGTCGTTTAGATTGTAGTAACATTCCTTCTTTTCAACTGTTTCTTTGATTCTGTCTGGAATCTCTATGAAAAACAAACAGTAAAAGATACTTTCAATATGTATGCACAGAAGACATCTACTCAAAAATAAATACAGTGCTTAAACAAAAACGATCCAAAGCAATTCATAGTACCTATAACCGGATATTAAGCTGATGATGTAGACTGTGGGTCAATGCAAATATAATATCAGGCTCTTTATTGGTTATGTTTCAGAGATCAGAATCAGACTATGAAATTACAGCCTCAACCACCAATCTCTTCCCTATTCAGGAATTCTTTTAAAGTAAGATTTGCCCGTTTATTTTATCTCCTGACTTAAAGCCTTGAAAGAGGTAGCTGTATTTAGGACTGGTTCCTTAGTACAGAGGAATGTCTGCGGAGATTCTCAGTCATCCAGGTCATAGTTGCCTCAAAGGTGCTTTTTCAAAAGGCAACTGGATTGGGGATTTTTGTCCTTGAGGAAGAAGACATTTTGCTTCTCATCTAAGAAGCTTCATTGGTTCTGAACCGATAGTTTGAACCGATGAAACTTTTTGGATGAGAAGCGAAATGTCTTCTTCTTCTTCTTCCTCAGGGGGAAAAACAGTTCCAGTTGCCTTTTGAAAAAGCACCTTTTTAGTATAGACAGAGGAAGTCACCTTGAAAGAAAGGTTGGGAAAGAGTAGGAGGATGGTAGAGTAAAGTTGCTCAGTGGAAATGTAACAGCATAAACCTAGAAAATTGTTAGACTCTTCTCATAAAAGAACAGTACCAGGTTCCCAGATCAGAAAGATAGTTCTTAGGTTTCTCCTCTTCTGACACAGAGTCTGAGCCAGCAGCAGCTGTGAGCATCCTGCCTCTTCAGTGTGCTCTCATACAGCTTCTGTTTGGCTCCAGTAATTCCCCCAAGATCTGGACATCAATTTCATAAATATCCCTGAACATGAGCTTGTAAAACTTAATTTCAGTTTCATGCCAATGTGCTTACGTCAACCCAGTTGACAGAGAATCAAATTTAATAGCACATTAAGACTGCTGAACCAAGGCAAGAGATTATTCTTAAATTCAGACAGAACAGGATGGGGACGGATCCAGAATTATTGGGCTCGCCCTACCCACTGACACTTTCCCCATAGCCCTGCTAGTCTAAATGGGCATTAGTTGCTATGGGGACATCGTTTAGTAAAGTTTTTGATCTGCGGATAACCAGATGTGAGCCTCTTTGGTGGAGGTTCAACTCTAGGGAGTTGCATTTGTTGATGCTGTAGCCTGTTGTGTATCAATATCCTTGCCTAAACTGCTAGGTGCTGTTATTGGGTTAGCAGTTCAGTCCCAAAGGCTGATTCTTCTGGGGGAACTTTCATTTGCTCCCAAGTGATGTAGAACTGGGACAGTTAGGGAGTTTGTGGCAACCATCAACCTGACCCAGGTGATATAGGACTGACACAAATCAAGGGTTGCATTTGAGATTTGGTTTTTGTCTTGGAATAGTTGTGACGTGATGGTGGAATAACTATTAGCTCTTTTCCACAGTAACCATTTGTTTGCTGGTGTTGCTGGACCCTGCAGGGACCCAGGACCTATCTAGGTAGGTCCACTTTAATGATTTAATGAACCCTAATGGCCTCCATCCATGGATTTTATTTTATTTTTTAGGATCTGAATGCTGGAAGTGATGTAGGACAAGGCTTTATTTAGATCTGTTCCTAAATAGTTTCCCATTGTGTGCCTATATTGCAATGTTCCTTGGTTTTTCAAGCAGCCCCAGGAGATGCAATGCCACAAGAGATGCCTATAGTACCACTCATTAAAAATGAATAGCACTAAAAAGTTCTCTGAGCTGCCCAAAACATTCAGATGATTGTCATATATAAAATAATCATTCAAGTGGCTGGCTATTATGCATTTAGATATGTATGTATTTTCTGCCTTCAGAAGAACGCATGGTTCTATTATATTATAAAACAAATAAATAAAGCAATAAGTTCTTAAAATTCAGCACACTTGCATTCTCATCTTGCTTTTATACTTCGCAAAATCAATAAATGTGTTGCAGACAAACTAGTCCAGTCTGAGGCTTCTCTCTTTCCATCAGAGCATGTACAATTTTCA
>JANHFR010004625.1:518870-529963 GCA_032468015.1 Mimophis mahfalensis | reverse complement strand
GTGACCCTCAACCATAAAATTATTTTCACATACACCTGTATTTGTATTGAAATATGTGTTTTCCGATGGTTTTAGGCAACCTCTGGGAAAGGGTCGTTCGACCCCCAAAGGGGTCCTGACCCACAGGTTGAGAACCACTGCTATAGAGTATGAGATCACAGGGATCTCGTATTCCACAGCATGCACTCAGGCCATAAACCCTAATTCACCTGCACTCGACCCAAGCAGCAGTGCTCTCTTCCCAGCCCACATGCACACTTGTGGCAACACAGCACCATTCCTCCCAGCCTGCACACACTTACGCCTCACAGCACCACCCACTTCCCAGCCCTGCCTGCCTGCTTGTGAGTCACCCAGGACTTTCAACTACCTGATAGCTTCCCCAATGACTTTGTCTGTGGGACAAGTTAGTTAAAACAGCAAGTGCTTAGACAAGGCCTCTCTGGCCTAGAGGTAGAGCTCTCACCTCATAATCAGGAGGCTGTGAGTTCGATCCTAGGTAGCAGCATATGGTCTCCTGCTTGGGCAGAGGGCTGGATTAGATGGAGAGAAAGTCCCTTCCAACTCTGTTAATCTGTGAAACATCTCAAGAGATCTGGGCTTCATCTAATGTGATCAAACTATAATCTGAGCCTGGTCATTTGTGTCTCAGTGAGAAGACTGACTGATTTGTTCTATGATTTGTTTTCTGGACTATCATGATATTTCCCATACTTTGGTGTTCTTCAATACCAAATTTTAAAAAATGTCAATGCTCTTTCTACCCTGCTTTTTCCAAATCCTACTTTCATTTCCACAGAGTATCACAGGAAGGACCACTGACTGCACATTCCTAAAGCACAAAAGCTACCTACACCTTCAATATATTCATTATCAAGGCTAGTCACTGTACATGCTGTCATCTATTTGTTTTTTTAATGTTTAATTCCATTTTTTCACTATGCTGCTTCACTTTAATTACTAGAGCCTCTCAATTTGCATTTTCAGTTATCAGAGTAGTATCACCTGCATGATACAGATGACCCAGTTTTTCCTCCCAATTGAAAAACCACCCTAATTTTTTTCCAGTCCAGCCTCTCTCATTATTTAATCAATGTAGGTTGATTAAATAAGGAGAGAAGATGCATTGTTTTTCCATCCTTTGCCAACCTGGAACCAATCTATTTTGCCAAGTCCTGTAGCCTTCCTATTTGGTAAAAACGAGGGTGCTGATTTAACTTATGCAGCTGGTTGTTTTTTTTAAAATCTATATACATAAAATGTGTGTGTGTGTGCGCGTGTTTGTGTGTGTGCATGTTCCATATACACTCCGAAACAGCTTCACCAATTTCAATCAAACTTGGTACACAGATAACCTACACTCTGAGAAGAAACACTGAGACAGCCCTAGCACTCCTCAGGGAGTCTGTGTCCCCTAAAAATAGTGCTGAGGTGGTGGTGTCACAGTTCTCCACCAGGGGGCTCCCTCTGATGTGCGATGCTGCGTGAGGGACCAGCATCAGACCCATAGAGCTACTGAACCATAGAGCTACTCACTTGTGATGCTGCACAACAAACCAGCATCAGGCCCATAGAGGCTATTCTGGGCAAAGCTGGGTTATTGGCTAGTAAGGAATATTTTTAAGTAGCCTGGATGTTGACATCTCCACTGTACAGAATGCCCACATACTTCTTCCATCTTTCTTTGATCTTTCTATTTGTTACTATTTGACCATTGACATCCTTTAATGGACCATTTTGTTGGAACCTTCAAAACTCTTTCAGAGTTCAGAGAACTTTTTGGAAGACTTCCCTTGTTTTTCCATGTCTGTTTCCATCTTTGCTGTCTTTATAGATGTCTCTGTACAACTGCTTCTTGTCTTTTCTAACACAAATCTGAAATTCTCCTGTTGTTTCTTCCTGAGAAAGCTTATGAAAGCTGATTTAATAGCAATAAACAATGTTAAGGGATAAATTCACAATGAGGAGATTAAAAAAAAATATTATCAACTGTAACTCTGTTAGTCATGACAAATTCCTAACACAAGAACTATTATACATGGAAAACATCAATAATGAGTGGAAGTCACTTTTCCTATAGCAATGTGTTTGTTTAAAGATATATTATAGTAATAGCATGTTTCTTGTGGATAGTTCAGTGGGAACGCCTCAGTTTTAAAGGATGCATCCAGGAGTAATATTTTTTCATCCACGCTATTTGCACAACTGCCTAGTTGTCATCTTACTGGCAAGCAGGTTTTACAATCAAACCTGTAAAAACAGATAGAAACTCGGCCCATTATGTAGCAAGGAAACGGCAACTTTCAAAGTTGTCTCCCTACATGAGGTTGTACAAATTTTCTTGAGTATTAAGATTAGACACAGAAGTCTTGTTCAATTTCGGGGATCTGATCACATATCTACATTACAGGTTGTATAGCTCTCAGGTTGCTCGATACAAACAGCAAAGCCCTTTCTCTTTCCTTAAAAAAATCTGTTTTCTGTTCTGAGATACATGTATGACTCTTTCCTTATCTATTTTTAAAGGAGCTTTAAAGACTTGACTATTCCATTGCATTTCAAGGAAATACTATTTTTATTAGGACAAGTCAGTGTCAACCACTGAAATAAAGTTCTTGTTTTTTATGTAAGTGAAATTCATTAAATCAGGTTTGATTACAAGGAAACATCAATTCTATTCCTTTGGTAAATGAACTTTGCTGTGGTGTTCTTCCAAGAATTTTTTCAACTTCCTATAGCTCTAAGATTCCCTGGTAATCCCCATCCAAATACTAATTACATTTAACACCTGCTTAGGTTTTCACACCAGATAGGGTATCCAGGTGCTGCCAAATAGAAATCCAATGTTGGATTATTGAAAAATATTAAGCTATTTGATAGCTAGAAGTCTCTGTGGAAATTCATCCTTCTGGTAACCAGCATGGAATAAAACTTTGACAAAAATAAAATGTGACAGCATAAAGAGAAGTTCCAAATCTTTTAACTAAATAAGGTAAATTAGGAAATTCTGAACTTGATATATGGGTGAAGATGACATAACATTTTAACGTATGCATCATACAAGTACAAAAGACCTGAACCAAATTCGGAGTCACTTATCCTGAAGTAAGTTCTTGTTGGTAGCTTGATTTTCTATGTCAATTTCTCAGTTGGGTGGAAAATGGGGTACAATGGAGGCAGCAATAAGCGATAGCAATCCCTGCAGCCTGAAACAGCTGATGGTCAGGAGGCTGAGCCAACAGACAATCAGCTGCTTGTGCTAATCAGGCTGTGTTGAAGCTGAAACAGGCTGTTTGCTGCAAGGAGGCAAATTGCTGGGAGATAGAAGCCGAAGTGGGGCCAGTGGGGGCCACTTTTGGGGGTGGAAAAAGTGCGTCTTATGCTCCTAAAAATACGTGTTTATTTTATTTATGTGTATATAAATATAGCCCACACAGTAGAAAAACAAACAGTGAGTTTTACAAATAATTAAAAGAATTTATACATGGAGCAGTGTTTAGATTACAACAAGTCAACATAATGAATAGGTCAAATACTCCAGGGAGTAATCTGTTACAAAAGGTACAGTAGGAAGTCTTAGAGTAAATTAGTCAACTTACAGTTATAGAACAGAAATATGAAAAAGAATGAAGTTATAGAACAGAAATATGAAAAAGAATGAATCTGAGCTTAGATGGTTTTAGAACAAACTCACAGGTTTTTAAAGGTCACAGTTACAACTAGAATTTGGCCACCTTATTGTTTTGGTACAGTGATGTAGACAAAGGAAGAACAACCAGTGAAAACAGCAAAGAAAGAACAACCTTTTCTGGACCAAGAGAAACCTCCAGTATTTGAATGTGCACTAAGGGCTGCACTACAAATTTAGTGCACATGATTGAGTCTCCATTAATGTACTTTGTAGCTTCTCTTTCTATCACCTTAAAAATTGCAACGTGGTAACAGCTTTTGCAGGTCCCTGAAAGCAGATCCAAGATTTGGGAGGGCTGTGTATGACTGGAAGCCATGCACCTCTGGAACTCAAGATTATTTTACTCTGTTTCAGATGTGCAATGCAAAAAAGTTGGATGCAAAACTTTAAATGTACAAGAACAGAGTCATACCATTTTTGTCAGTACATGAATAAGCACCAGATTAGACTTCTGTTGTTCAATCTTCCTCAGTCAGAACAGATTTATAAGCAAGAATGAGTCATATAATTACAAAAGTTAGTTGGGAAATTCTACAACATTCATCAAGCTATTCTTTTTTTTTCCATTTCCTGTATTACTCAGCTCCTTGCCAAAAAGAAAATAAATGAAATTAAAATTATAAATTCTTTGAAAAGCAGGTTCCGTGATGGAAAAAGTGCATATAGTATAAAAAAAAATCTATGAGAAAAAAGTATCTAGTTTCTCTCTACTAACAGAAAACTTTCATCAGCACTCCAAGGGTGAGGGTAATATTCAGCAATTCCCCCTTTCTTTGCAGCACCAAAACCTTTTGACTCTTCAATCCTCCAGAGCAGATTTGAGATATAAAGGGGTTGAAGTGCAACATGGAAATCACAGAATAGTTTTCCCTTCCCTAGTCACCTTTGGCTAATAAAGGGGGCTTACTGGATATCACCCAATATTGATATGATTAAGGTTATATTCAGAAGACAACTGGAGTGCTAGCTTTTCTATTCAGCTAAGATAACAGTGATTGTTGTAGCCGACAGTAATTATTTGTTTTTTTGTGCTCAAGAACAAATAAAGCTGGATAATATACTGAAGGAGTAAAGATATTAGTCATAGGAAGAAGAGTAGACAATGTCATGAAGTCTAAGGACATTTCAGCAACAGACTAATTAAAGCAGTGGTCTTGCCAATGATAATAAACAGTGAAAGCCAGAAGCTAAGAAAAAGAAGATAGAAAACTCTGATTTAGAGATTTGGGGAAAGTCATTAGAAATGCCACAGAAGGTAAAAAGAATGGAACAGTCTTGATGAAATAAACTGTAATATTCCTTTGAGATAATGAACAGCAAACAGAAACTCAGATACTGTACAGTACTTTGGCCACATGATGCAGACTAAGGGGACGGACTAAAAAACAACAACAATTGCAGTAAGTAGAAGAGAAAGACTACAGATAGATGCTGGGATTGAGACACAGAGATTACCAAGTGCCCTTGGAAGAATAATGAAATATTGTCAGAGGCTAGCCAACATGGTTTTTGTCCAAGAGTCTCCAGCAGTAGAACTTGCCTCAGTGTCACTTTCCAACCTGGACTGGGTTTGCACATGCGGTATGCACATCAAAGTAAGTACAAGTATTCTTCTTGTTGTTGTTTTTTAAATAATACATGGCTATTGTTACTTGCCACATGCAAAATGCTCTGAAAAATGGTCAGATGAGAAAAGATGGCATTGATGGCAAAGCTTGGGAAGAATCATTATATTTCTAATAAACGATACACAAGCCTGTTAATGCAAAATGGCAAGTTCAGCAGTGATACAATCTCTGTTGTTGCAATTATCTGTGTTTGTTACATTTAAAAACCTAACAATCTTACCAGGAGCCCAAGGCAGCATATACTGTACTATTTTCCTACTCTTCCCCACAACTGCAAAACTGAACAGAAATTGGGTTGTCACAGACAGACTGGCCTAAAGTCACCCAGTGGGCTTTCATAACTAATGGGAAAGTTAAATATCTCACACAGAAATATTACTATTGAATTACAAAATCCTACTTGTCGTGTAAAGATTGCTAGTATCGAAAGAATGACCATAAGGATGTTATTTTGGCATTCACCAGAATATATATCCTGATTTCTTTTAAAAAAAAAATTAAAACAAATATTTAAAGAACATTTTTGTATTCATATTTTGTATATGTTTCCAATTAGGTGATTAATAATCTGACCACTGGGATCCCTCATTATGAAAACATGGCATAATAAATGCTGTGGTTTCTAAGGTTAGGCTCTTACTAGCTCTTGAGAATTAACAACAGAACTAGGCAATCTAGAGCTAGGAATGAGATTGAAAGACTAAATTTCAATTAATACTCCAGATGCTAACATGCATTCTGAAAGCTGCAGATGCTTTCACTGTAGACTAAAGATCCTTTGTTTTCATAGCTACTACAGCTGGATTCTGTCCATCCCAGTCCTTAATCAACTACAGTTTTTTCTTCTTCTAGGACTTGCAAACAAGGCAGCCCTACTTCTCACTTATAAAGCCATGTATTTTGCTCCCATCCCAATTTTAATCTTTATTTCAGTCTTCATGTAACTCAAAGTTGTACCTACAAATCATAAGTATATATATATATAACATATAACATTACTTACTGCTGCTTCTTTCTTTTTAAAAAAGCCAATTTTACTGTTTTTAAAATTTGCAGTGCAAATACATACAATGAAATAAATGTAAAACATCATTTAAAAAATTTCAGTTATTGAATTTTCATTCTGCTTTTCCATCTGAAAATCCATGTTCAAGGAAGTTGAAAATGAAAATACAAACAACAAACAGTGCAATAATTAACATAATAAAATTTAATCACAGAATACAAAACATTCTTCGTTCAATGTTTTCATTCAGTTGTTAGACAAACAGTATGCCACATAGATGTATGAAATAAATGGATAATTTCTTATCACTATTTCTTCCTACCTATTTAAATATGGGTATTCTGAGGTATTTTATATTTTAGGTCACTTGATACATGTCTTTTAAAACAAATGGATACGTTCAGGTTCAACAATGATCACAACCACTGAGTTTCTTAGCAGCACACACTCATTTTTTCAACACTTCATATACTACCACATACTTCAGAATTTGAATCCACACCACGATATGTTACTGGTGTAGTTTACAGTCTATTTTGATGCATAGATCCCATTCATATGTAATGCAAAGCCAAATTTTATGTTACTGGAAAAAGTTTAGGTAATTCTTCAAGTATTGGACCCATCTATTTTCCTAATCTCAAACAATATCATAATTCCTACACACTCACTCCCTGCAGCCACACAGATTCTGTTGTATTACACAAGCATCTTATTTATTTATTTATTTATTTATTTATTTATTTATTTATTTATTTATTTATTTTTATACCGCCCTTCTCTCTAGGGACTCAGGGCGGTGTACAGGGCAGTTAAAAACACAGGAATCCCAAACTGGATTCTCATTTCACAAACTAGCAATTACATATTGCTCCATTACCCCCAAATTACTCCTAGTTTAAAAACCACTACCCTAAAATATGATTATATGGCCAAACCACAATCTAAACTGAAAGCAATATGTAAACCATGGTTCCCAATTTGGGTTTGTCTGAAACCAAAGCTTCCCCAGTAGTTGGGGAAACTATGTTCTATTTAGCAACTACACTTGATTGCTAAATTGAAACTCAATGAGGTTCAATGTCAGAGAAAAAGATGTATATGCTTAATTTTGTTCGCCAAAGTTTAATGATAGGACTAGCCAGTCAGCCCTTAGTATTTTATATGTAACAAGTATTCAGTCTTGGATGTCTCATTAGACTGACAAGTATTTTATGCCACCCATGTTGTTAGAGGCACTGAGAATATTTTTAGGCAAAGTTCACTGTCACTGCCTCTCTTTATAGTATTTTGAGCTAATTTGCCTTATATCCTGCACAGGAATAGCATTATTCTATTTGGAAAGAGAATCAAAAAGCAACTAACAAGGACAATATAATTGCATTGCAATATACTAAACTTTCCTGAATTAGCAGCAAAAAAGTGAGGTCTGTGCAATAAAACATTAAAATATATGGTATTCTGCTTTGTATCATTCCTGCATTACAAAATGGTATGAATGTCCACTGAAATCAACTAGATTTTCTAAATCCTGGTCAATTAATTTATAGGTGGGAAATCATACAGGACATAAATATCAATAATCTTAGAAAACCAGTTGTCTAATATCTGACAGATATGCTGTTTGAATGTTCTATTTGGAAGCAGACCAAGTTCATTTATTGTAATAATATCTTACATTACATTCTTAAATGTCCAGTTTATCTGGATATCTGACACACAATAGCTGTGGTGCTCAAAGCACATGTTTTTAAACTGGTGCCCATTCCATTCATAGGAATACAGAGTTACACAATACCTAGACAATGTTTTTCAGGAATGTTTCTTTCAACTCCAAGGAGTTTTTGCATTTACTTATCCAAACATTAAACTACTAAATGTGAAGAGTGTTATTATTCCTCAGTTTTGCCACTGTTCTATCCAATTTTGTGGGTTTATATGAAAATGTGTGGGTCCATATCGAAGTAGAGCACTGCCATACTGTGCACATAATCATAACCAGATTTTAAGTAATTCTACTCTTTTTTGCACTTTAGAAGAAAAACCAAGAGCAGTGAAAAGGATACCTAATAGCCTGGCACATATGACAGATCCTTCAGAACATATGACAGATCCTTCAGAAAAAAGGTTGAAACAAAAATCCCAAGTGCACAAACAGCTAAACCCGACAGGATTAACAAGAGCAAATAAGAATTCACCAAACTTACCTACTCGGAAGTTGGGAGCTGTCAAGGTGTCAGCAGCATGCCCATTTTCACTAATCAGCGTTGTCGTATTTCCTTTCTCACAGCTGTTTTGACAGGTGCCTTTTTTACAAGTCACTTTACAAATGCTGGGTGTAAAAACCACCTTGATGCGTCCTGTGTGGTTTCCCACTGGGAGCAGAGGCAAAGAAAAAAAGAAAAACAGACAGATCACTTTGGTAGCCATTGATTTCTTTCCAATGATTTACAGATAAGAGAGAGTTCTGAAAAGCAACCAGTTCTGAATGGAACCGGGAAGCCGTCAGCGTTCCGTCCTCAACATCCAGTGATGCCTCTGAAACAGGAGTAGGAAGCTTAGCAAACAGGATGCCGGGATCCACTCCAAATCCACATTTAAAATCAAGTCACTGGAGTGGGATTAGAAATCACAATGCTGCACTTTATTCACAGTCAAAGAGCAATACCAAGGATCTGACAGCTTCAAAAGCCAATCCTGACACGCAGATGTAATGTAAAATGACTAAGTATTCACCTAGAGGGTGAATAAATTCTTGCGTCTTTCTCCCCTGCATACTTTTCCTGATTCTACACTTATTAAGTCACTATTTGTAGCCCGTCCCCTGGAAATGTTTCAGGCATGCCGCATGTCTGAAAACATCTGTCTCAAATCTCCTGGCACCCTGGTCTGAACAAATCCTCTGACGCAGCTGCCGGGACCCTTTATTTTATTTTTTTCCCCACAGATTCTTGGAACAGTCGCTCCATGTAGACGTACATATTCTAGGTTTCATTTTATTCTTAGCTTCTATCATGTACCCCAGCGTTTCAACTGTAAGTGAAGGTGGTGACTCAACAGTATTACACATCAGGAATGGACAAATCCTACCCATTTTGTAAAGTTCAGTTCTAAGCATTTTCTGACCAATTATGTCATTATTTTTTATTTTTATTTTTTAGAAAAAGGTACTTTTAGAAAAAGGTACACTTGCATTTATTTTGTTAAGCAAGTGTTTTTGGACAAAACAGTTCATATACATATTTTTCTCAACAGGTTTTCCTAATTTTTATGTAGCTTCTCCCTTTATAAAATTATTTTTATATGTAACATTCTGGCATCCTGATTTACAGTTTTGGGGTAAAGAACCCCAGGACAAAAACTGAAGATGATATGTGTGTGCCAATCTATGTATTAGTGTGGGAAGATCGTTTTGCTTAGAAGCTCAAACAAAACAAAATTCTCTCTAATTTCTACACCCCTTTCAGCCTTCCCATTTAGAAGAATCCAAATGTTCAGTTACATAATCAACTACCTTTATGTTTCAATATATTGGGACCAAAAAACAAGTCTGATATAAAAAAAATATCCTGTTAAAAATAGGAATATGAAAAATCTATAAGAAGAAAATGCATTAAAAAGGAGTCTAGGCAGGTGACAGAGAGTAACTTCATGGTATAATCATCATCATCATCATGATTTGAAGTAAGCACATCTTTTTCATCACAGCAAAAGAAAAAACTGCAGTTATATTTAGTGCAGATGAATCACACATTTATTGAATCATTTGAGGCATTTCCCTCACATTTTTTTTACAAAATGTATATTTTATGTTAAGAATGGAATCTAAACTTGAGAAAACCATCCTTAAAGTCAGAGGGGATGGATCATTTGAGAAATTCCGGCACATACTTAATTAAATAAACCCAGAGGTAAAGGTAAAGGTTCCCCTCACACATATGTGCTAGTCGTTCCCAACTCTAGGGGGCGGTACTCATCTCCGTTTCCAAGCCGAAGAGCCAGCACTGTCTGAAGACATCTCCGTGGTCATGTGGCCAGCATGACTAAACGTCGAAGGCACATGGAACGCTGTTACCTTCCTACCAAAGGTGGTCCCTATTTTTCTACCAGAGGTAAAGTCTAAAAGTTTACTGAAAACAAAACAAAACTCTAAACTAACTACATTATGATAGAATGAACACAGATCTTACCAGGCCGAGTACAGCATGGAGACAAAAGCAAGAATCAAACAGAAACTAAACTTTTCTGCGCAGATGCAGGTCATGATTTCATGTTGATTACACGCAAAGGAATGTGCAAAGCATAAACAATGGCTTGGTCACATGAGTAACACTATGACAACTAGATAAGATTCTCCAGCAGAAACAGGAATGTATTTTTAATATTAGCTGTGTTTACATTTGGAGTTTTGGGTGACAAAAATCATGCAGTGACATTTAACAAAACAAATTATCTGAAAAAAACTGCAGGAGAAATTTTGAGGCTTGCAAAATAGAACCCAAATAATATAGGGGTGTGCTGTATTTTTGAAAAGTATGGATGTTTTTAAAGATTCAGATCAATGTTTTAGGTCATTCATATTTATCAGTTAGTAAGATTTCATTTTTCTACACATTAATACCGTATATACTCAAGTATAAGCCGAATTTTTCAGCCCCAAAAATGAGCTGAAAAAGTCACCCTCGGCTTATACTCGGGTCAGTGCTACTGGCCCCCTGGAATGTTGGAAAACACAAAGTGGAGATTTAACTAAAATCCCAAGGGGTGG
>JANHFR010004625.1:490657-500733 GCA_032468015.1 Mimophis mahfalensis | reverse complement strand
TCCAGGGAGTCCTTTCTTCTCACTTGGTGGCCAAAATATTTAAGTTTCATTTTCAGGATTTGGCCTTCTAAAGAGCAAAAAAATGAATAGAAGGGACTAAGACTGGGTTCATAGGAAAAACATAGCTTCTGAAATACAGGTAGTTCTTGCTTAACAATCCTAATTGGGATTGACAACTCCACCCCATAGCAAAGTGGCCACTAAGTGGGAAATCACATAAACTACAACCGCAGATTCTGGCTGAAAGGGGGCAAGAGTAATCAGTTTCACATCTGCTTTTGTTTCCTAACCACTCCTCTGGAATGGTGTCTGCCTGCTGACTTATACTCATCAAAAGCAGTGAAAATGCCCCACAGCCCAGGGCTAAAAGCTATAGGCAGTCTACACAAACAGCTCACAGTATTCTCTGAAATCCCTTCCTCTCCAGTGCCTTTGTCTATGAGGGGTGAGTAGGTGCTTAGCTCTTTGAAAAAAAAGCAATTTTATCTGCAGCAGAAAAGGGTCAAGCAAAGACTAGATTTCAAGGGAGTACTGTAAGTTGTTTGCATAGTACGCCTCTGTTCTTAGCCCAGGTTGCCAGCATGATCACACTGCTTTCCATGTAAAGAAGAGGAAACAGCTTACTCTCTTAGAGTGCCTTCCTCTCCAATCTCTCTGCTATGCATGGTAGAGGCAGATGGGTGGGAGAAAAAAAACACAAGTTAGGCATAGGATAATACATACTGATTCTAATAGTGATCTTGTGACTGAGGGAGGCTGCAAAGGCTGTAAATGGTCACAAATTAGCTGTAGTTTTTTTTCAGCATCATCATGAGAATGAAAGGTTACTGAATGGTAAGTAAGCAAGGAACACCTATAAAGTACAAAGTGATCAAGTCACCAATAAACTGGTAGTTTTTAAAAAATTGATTGTTTCAAAAAAGTATGAAAGTTTATGTGCATAAGAAATTATAGTGTGAAAACGTACATATTCTCAGATAAGAAAACCTATATATACACAGCAGCAACTGGTAAACTGCAAAGAGCAGGCTTTTCTAGCACTTCCTCTTTGTCTTGCACTCACAGATGTATGTCCTATGTGCATTTTAAACAGAGGAGATATGACATTACATTGTTATGTGCCCATGCAGTAGAACTATGTTTTGGACCAGGTACTAACTTATACTAATAACCAATTAACTTCACTTATAGAAGGGGTTCTACTTTAGATCTTATCTAATTCAATTCCCATATGAGCAACTTGTTTACAGTCCCAACTACATAGTCAGAAAATGACTAACTTTTCAGATTCTAAAAGTTGCAGTAATTGAGTGCCACAAATTCTTGGCTCAACTGACATGATTGTTTGCAAAAGTAGACATTTGGGACTACTTGCACAAATGAAAAACGTATTTTTGGAATTCAGCCTAGGAGTTTGCTACTTGTCAATCAGCTGCTGATGTTCTAGGTTTGTAAAGCATACAAATATTACAGTTGCTAACCTTTAACCTTAGTTAGGAAACTAAATGGTATATAGCCTGTTTATCCCCTAATTTGTCACCCTTTAAGGAAGGGATGTGCAAATAAACTTAGCCAAGGAATATGCTAAGTTTCTGTATCCCTGACCTCAGTCTTGGGATCCACACAGATAAAATATGTGAAAAATAATCTAGCTGTTCTGCTGTAAAATTAAGTGTAACTTCAATCCAATATCAGCTTGTAAGAACCAACTATAAGCTATTTCAGACGCAGGCTTGAACCCAACTATGTCTGGAAGAACTTGGCATTCTTATTCCAAAACTACTTTGCCTATATTTTTTTTAAGTGCTCTGGACCAAAAACCCAGACTGCATACCAGAAGTCTAGGAATAGGTTGTTTTCTTATTTGCATTAGGTAAATGTAAAGTCTATAAGTCATTCCTCTGGCTGTTTAAAAAATCTCTAGTTTCTTCTACAAATGCATTTTGTTTATCTTTTTTTTTATTTGTCTGGCTAGAAACTCTGCATTTGAGAACTAAAAACCCCTGTATTTCAAATACACATATGCACACATAAACACACATTCACACAAACACACACACACACACACACACAATCCAACCAAGAGCACCTGTAAATAGGACACCTCTCAAAATGTTGCCAAATTTGAAGCATTTAAAAAAACCAGTCCCTCAAAAATAAATAAATGAAAAGCAAAAATTTCATGGGTATGTCCAGTTCTTAGACAATTTACTCTAAACTGCTCTAAACTAGTGGTCTGGATTTCTGTTGATATAATTAAATATTCCATATTTATTTAACAATATGCTTCAGATCTATCCCACTGTCAAGAGTCAACAAAACAGTTCCACTAAAAAACACAGATGGAAATACAATAAAGCTATAGTTAGCATTTATTTAATGTCTTGGTTTTTCTATATAAAAAACATAAGATGGTAATCTTTCTCTGGGAAGGCAGAAAATACTTTCTGGAAAGGCAGAAAAATGGAATGGCTTGAAAAAAATACTTGATGTATATATGAGATGCAATAAGGTGTCTGAAATTGCATCCTTAAACTTTAATTCTTTTGATTTAACATGCTTCATTATTGGATGTCTGCTCTAGGCTTTTTTCATTCCTCCCACTCCTACAAACTTCAAAGCAGTACATGCTTGAATTCCCTAATATATTAGCCTAGTTCAAATTATCATCTTAAGCAGCAGTTACTGCCCATCGATCAAGAGGAAAAAAGCAGAGGCACATACACGCTGAGGCCCCTAATAAGATTAAATTAAAACAATACCACAAGACTAAGACTAGTAAAGCAAAGGCACTAGCTGTGCCTTATTCAACTGAACACAATCTTTTTGCATATAAAAACTGTTATTGATCCCCAATTGTTTTGTCTCCACAAAGTTAAAAATAACTGTCAATATTGATGTCACCTCAATATAATAAAACAAACTAGAAATTACAATCTAGTTCAGCAAATCTATTTACTACATTTTAATGGGGTAATATAGCTTCATTAATATAAATTAAATAATCAGGCATATCAACAGCTACTATTATATCATGATGGTGGCATGGAAATTCTTACTAACCCACCACTAAAATATTAGTGGGAATGAGACAACAGAGGGATATGATTGTCCGCCATGTGAAAGCTGAACCAGACAAATATTGTCCCTAAATTCTTGGACAGCATTGAGCTGATGCAAAGTGAACTATTTTGATGTTAATCAGCAGATGGAACCAGATAGGAAAAGGCCATCTTAACCCTCTACAAAATCCACAAACTATAATTAAAAATAAACCATTTTAGAGAGTTATATCTAATTCATACATTTCTATCAGCTGCTATTCCTTTATTTCCATTCTAATTCCTCATTTTTAAGTGTGATATAAATATTATTTAATATGAACATCCATTTTCCATAATTCATCAGACTGAGCACTCACATATCCAGCCCACTAGTATTTAAGCAGCTACAAATATGGGATTGCCACTGAGGAGATATTGAAGTAGAAATTTTAAAAATGGCTTAGTTTACACTGGAATGCAACATGCCTTATCTGGCATGTTTTAACTAACGTGTGAAGTTTAAAAAGTTCACTGATTAAAAGTTCATGTTAATTAGGAAAATGCACATGCAAATCTGTATAGATTGATAAAATGCTATACAGAAGTGTGTACTAAAATGTTTGCAAAGTTCTGTACATTGGGCAAAGTGCAAAAAACACATATATAAATCCATATTTTTGTGGCAACTTTATTAAACTAATACAGGAATGAGATGAAGGAGCTCTCACTGTAAAAGATGAGAAGTTTAAGAAGCCAAATAAATAGGTTCACCCATGCTACATGTAAGTCCCCATGGCACTAAATGCAACAATATATTCGTTAGAGTTAGGGTTATCACTTGACTCTCCTCCAATAACTCAATGGGGCTTGTTCTTCATATTTGCCCCATAGCAGCAACCCTGTCAGTTGGCTAAACGAGAGTGGCTGCCCCAATGTCACCCTATGTATTTCCTTGAGGTGAAGGTGAATTTATTTATCTATTCCAAGTCTGACAATTTGCCTACTACATCACACCATCTACCATATCAGTGCTAAGAAAGGTCAGCTACCTGGGGTGAAAGAAAAATCATTATTGACCTGCAAATACGTATTTGCTTCATAAAGCAAAGCACAACATAAATGTCTATTTTTAAGAGCAATCATTATACAAGATTATCACTTATAGCTTTAATCTATTTGTAGTTTATTATAGACACTGCACATACACTTGAGCATATTCCGGAAAAAGTGATTATTTAAGCAGTCTAAAAACTTTTTTACTGTTTCCTACTTTCTCCTTGCAGCAATCTTATAACACTTGTATATTTGATTTGATTGATTGATTGATTGAATTTATATGCCGCCCTTCTCCCAAAGGGAGAAGCTTACAACAATTAAGAACACATAATATAATTTTTTAAAAAAAATTAAACAGATTAATTCAATAAATCATTAAATAACAATTTAAAATTTAAAACTGACAATACAACAATTTAAAATCTTGAATCAGTCCAGATCAGCTCGTTGGAACAACCATGTCTTCAGGTCACGGTGGAAGGACCGGAGGTTGGGGGCTATCCGAAGCTACAGGGGCAATTCATTCCAGAGGGTAGGTGTGCCCACAGATACTGATATAATATAATACTGATATAAACCTCTCTAGTTGTTGCACAAAGGAAATATGTCAAGATTATATATTCCAATTCCTATATCTGCTTGCCAAGAATGGCTAAAAATCAGGCAAAATGAAGATATACTCAACTTCTTAATAAGATAGGTTGAACAACAGAAAATAAATCAATCTACTACATTTCCTCGACAGATGTTGGGTTGGGGTTTTTTGAGATTTTTTTTGAAAACCTCAAAAAAAATCCCAACCCCATTCACTTTCATGTCTATATAGATTACATCTTGTATCCCCTCCTAGATAAGTCATAAAGTGGTAAGATTTTTAAAGCCATTTTAGATGAAACTTGTCAAAAAAATTAAATTGGTCAAAAAAAAAAAAGCAGGATGTTTTCTCCTTCACCAACATACCTTTGACATTTAAATAAATGTTGTTAAACTTTTCTATATTGGTTTTCAATTCAAAATGTCCACACCATTTTAATAAAACACAATAAAAAGCAAAACTAAATATAATCAAGCAAGATTGAGACTAAACATCAGAAGTCACAATACAAAACAATAAACAGGCAAGCCATTTTGGAAAAAGAAAACATCACAGCAAAACACTACCTAAGAGAGATCCCCTCATTTCAGACACAGTGAAATACCCCTGAGCAAAATCCTTCTCAGCTACAAGAAGCCTTTCTTCATGCATGCGTCCACAACAACTTAGGGACCATACAAGGGTCTTTCAACTTCCACAATTCTCAACAACAGACACATTGGCTGTGAAATTCTGGGAGCTACAGATGCTACACAGCTAGAAAGTACCCAGGTTAAAGAAGAATGTATTTTCAAAAGCAGAGCACCGTTTCTCACAAAGAGTGGCCCAATTGTGCATTGTTGCAACTGACTTTTAAGTTTCTAAAGTTCAAGTTATTTCCTCCCCCACCTGTCCATAAATCCTGCTTCAAAGTGGACTACAGTGAACCATTATGTCTTTCAAACAGCTGAAAAGCCTCTCTAGAAAGATACAATGGTGAAAGATATTGAAAATCTGTCGTAATCACCATCTGTCACCAACCCATATCAATGGCTTTAAAAACCTTATCTATTAGCGTGCTTTCATTTTCCACAATCTTATTTTTCTACCAGGCCTATAAAATAAAACAACTTCTTCAGATCTTTAATACAGTGGCTGGACAAAGCCCCATTCAGGGAACTATGCAAGGATGAACAAATTCAGACCAAGGTGTTGGTTTTTTTTAAATGCCCTCTTAAGTTTTGTATGCTCCTCACTGTAGTTTGTGCAGTGGGGTGGGTTCCCCCTGGAAGGAATGAGCAAAGTATTCCCGGAGTTTAGATCAAATATATATTCTTCTAGCAAGATTACTCAAGGTGTGGCAGTCATCCCAGCTAAAGAAGCAGACATCTATACTGTATTGGATAATAGCAGTATAGGAAGATGCTGAAGGTGGTTGATCAATTGCAAACAATGATAAACCACTTATTTATTTTACCGAGGAGATTACTTGAATAGACAAGGTAGAAGTAACTGACAATATAATGACGAATCATTGTCTCTCGGGTTGGTTGGCGCTCATCCTGATGAGGAATAGCCGAGAATCTTTTGGAATACTAATAGTGTTTTTGACACAGCTGGATTAAAGCCTTCTGGATAACTAGCTGTTACATTACTCTGAAAAAAAAGAAAATCTGAAACTGCAAAGATTGAATTACAGTGGAAATGTGGAGGCTTATAATTAAAAAAAGTAAAATAATTACAAAGGAGAAAAACTAACAGCATCAACACATAACCAAATATGCATCCAGCAGAGGCTCACTCATTATTCTGTCCCAGGTCCTGGGAGAATAGGCAGTTTTTAATAGCTTCCTAAAAATCATCAGGAGGGGACCCATCTGGATCTTCAGAGAGTAGACACTATGATAGAGAACACTTCCCAGGTTCCACAAGACAATACTACTTAACTGATGGGTGTACATAATGCCCGATCACTCTAGACAAGCAGAAAGAACCAGGGATGGATAGTTCCTCAAATAATCAGGTCCATATCACAAAGAGCTTTGTAAAGATAACCAGTACCTTAAACGGTACCTAAAAGCTAATTGGTAACCAGTGCATCTTGTGGAACTTATGTTACTTGGGCATAAGGAAGTATGCCCACCACTGACCAGCTATAGCTTCCAAGTGGAGTGTTCTGTTCCCCAAGGCAACCGGCAGAAACCAGGTTCAAAACTTAGCACAAAAGCAGTATAGTTCACCTCACAAGAGCTGGGCTCTTTAAGAGACAGTCAGCAAACAAGCGCTGGGCTATTAATCCAATTAGCAACTGGCACAAGTCCTATGAGATAAGAACACGAACAGGCTGCCAGGAGTCTTGACAGAAGCTCAAATAAACAAGAATCCCACAGAGTAAAAACTGGGCCTCAGATGCAATTGAACATTGTTCGTCACAAGCTCACTGGGTGTGGCCCTACTCCTCTTATGCTCTGTAGGGTGTGGCCCCACCCAATGAGCTTACATCTCCCAGCCACACCTCCGGCTTTGTTGCCCAAGTTGCTGCCTACATCTCTTTCTTCGCCTCAGACGCGCATCTAATAGGGCTTCTTCATTGTCATTACTGTCTCCTGCCAGCTGCTCTGGCTCTCGGCCAACTTGGCTGGGGTCCAGAGACATGTTGGCATTGGCTGGCTCCTGTGGACATGCCATGGGGGAAAGGGCAGGTAGCCCTTCTGGCACATTGTCCAGCCCTGCTTCTGACTCTCCTTCATCGTCCTCAGAATCCACATCTGAGGGTAAGGCACCCTCAGGGGCCGGGGCCACAACATGGAGGTCCAGTATAGCTTCATGTAAAGTATGCTACAATAATCCATTTATGAGCTTTATAAGGTGTGAATGACTGTTTGAAGGCCCACCTGGTCCATCTAAAGGTACAAGGTGCACACTAGAAGTACTTAGGCAACAGTCCTTTTGGCTACAGCTGTTACCAGCTCTTTGAACAGGAGCTGTGCATCCAACATGACCCCCAAACATGTACTTGGAAAAGCTCAACACTATAAAAGATGAATGAATCAATTATACCTGGCATCTTAGGCATCAGCAGATTGAAAGAGACTAGAATTGGACACTTTTGGTCAGAAAAATCACATTATTTACTTATCAGGCCACAAAAATAATAATAATAAAAAAATAAAAATGGTATCAGGAAAATATTGCAAAGACAATACTTGGGCACAAGGAAGTCAACAATTGAATAATACTGTGGAAAGTTAGTACCCACCCACTCCTAGAAGAATGAAACATTTTGAGAAATATTTTAAAAGGCAGGATAAAATATTTCCCCTAAAAGAGAAATTAAAAAATCTTAAGAGAGACAGAAACTCAGAGCCCCAGATCACTGCCCCAATCAGATACTTTGTTCCCCTTTAAGAAAGACTGGGCCATCCTATCTACAAAACAAAATACCTTCAGCTCCAGGATGATGGGATTAAGACATGACCCTTCAGGACACAATAGGATTAACCCACTACCATTTAGCAGCAGAGTTCATTACACTGCACAATCTCCTAAGAACATTGCATAACCCTCCAAACTTCAATGAAACTTAGCTCAGACACGCTATAGAGCCAGCTATGACCCCTACATAACCCCTACAACAGCCAATGGAATACATGCTCTTGCACAGGAACAGGAAGCTCAAGTGTAAAGCTCAAAAGAAGGTATAAAAACCCTCACTCTCAACTCCATGTGGTCAGCTGCCCAAAATCACATATGCTAGGTGGTTCTGCTTCATCAATAAATGGTTCCTCTTTCCAATGGATCCTCTTTCCAATCAGCCTCCATTTTATATCCAGTGCCTTCCTCCCAGTTTGGAACTGAACCAGATGGATATTTCTTCCAACAATGCCAATTACATTTTGCAGTCAACCCTTTAATATGATAATCATCCAAATTTATGCTTCAATCTCTGATGCAGAAGAAGAGGGGCATACTAGAATTTATTATATCAATTGTAGCAGCCTGTTTCTAAGGTAGTCAGTACAGGATTAAATCTAATAAGAGCAAAAACATAAATAAATGTAGTAATACAGTATTAGCATAATGGCCCATGAGGACACTATAATCCAAGTCATACAACCACAGTTTTGTCAAGGAAGGAAGAAAAAACCCACTGACAACCTCATTCAATTTGCAGGCCCTAGACATTCTAGGACTACAAAAAGTTGGCTGGATTGGAGTTGAACAAATTAGAATACATTGCTGGCTCTCAGATGTCTTTTATCCAACCTTACATATAGCCGATTTCTAATTCAATTATATCAGCATACCATTTAGAAAGCTTATTTTTTTCATATTTTTCCATAAAGTCCCCCTGAAGAACTATGTTAACAGTACTAAAGCCAAAGCAATATTACTCCCTTCCATCTGTTACTGCAGTAAAATAGCTGCTTTTTACATACCTCTGCTTCAGGTTTTGCAAATTTAGTTAACCTTCTATCTAGAAATACACAAGTTTTTTACTTCCCACATATGCTATCCAATTTACTGCCCAGTAAGTATATTACAAATTGTCACTACCATAAACTGATACAGTACCTTGGGGACAAATCTATTGTATAAGAATGTGGTCATTAGTCTGTGGGCAGCCAGAGATAGTTGATGGTTAGCTCCATTCCTAGCATCTTCTTTCATTTTCACAGTAAACAACTATATCAGCGACACCATGAAACACCATTTACCATAGGGGATCTTGCAATGAATACGGGAAAATACATGGCATTCATAGCACAAAATAGATTGTGTTTAATTAAAGGGCTGATTCTGGATTATACATCATGCTCCTTTTGTTACTGAACGAAGATTATTATCTCCTCATAATGGTACATCATGACCAGAATTCATTTAAAAAGTATTAAAATACAGTACATTGAAACAGTCCCACTGAAAAATATTGGAAAAAATATTGGAAAATATTGGAAAGAGGATTCTTACATCACATTAGTGAAAAGGAGTTTAACAATCCTGGAGTGGCCCTGATATATACACATGGACTATGTATTATTTTTAAAAAGTAGGAACATGTCTTAGAGTGTCAAATACGATGTTTGTTTTGAAAACAGCAAGGCCCTAATGAACAAAAGGACAATAAAGGAAGGCTAAATATTTTTAAACTGAACATAGCTCTTGTTATATGAGGGGATCTAGTCCAGCCTAGGCACTCCAGATGGCAACAGGAGCTTAAAAATGGATTTTATGTACATATAAAAATAATTTTATCCCCTTTATGGATCGCTGCCTTGCCGCGGCAAAGGGGCTTGTGTAGCGCAGTGAAGTTATGAGCTATGTCGTGCAGGGCCACCCAAGACGGACAGGTCATAGCAGAGCGTTCTGACAAAATGTGATCCACTGGAGAAGGAAATGGC
>JANHFR010004625.1:388689-402651 GCA_032468015.1 Mimophis mahfalensis | reverse complement strand
GGAGGAGAACCACTGAAGGACAGTGCCTCCCACTCCCAATCCCCCGAGGCGCCGCAGCAAGATACCATGGTCGATGAAGATACAAAGCTAGTATTCAGGCAAAGCTGCTGATATTGATGTTGCTAGGTCCATGCTTGTGTTCTGTCTCTCACACAACACACACACACACACACACACACACAGAGAGAGAGAGAGAGAGAGAGAGAGAGAGAGAGAGAGAGAGCGCTTATGGAAGCAAAGCTATAGGTGGTCTTGTACAGGTAGTCCTCAACTTACAATAGTTCATTTAGTGACTGTTTGAAATTACACCGGCACTGAAAAAAGTGACTTATGACTGACTGTTTTTTAAACTTACAACCATGGTGATCAGATTCATGTGGCCAAAATTCAGGTGCCCGGCAACTGGCTCATATTTATGATGGTTGCAGTGTCCTGGGGTCATGTAATCAACTTTTGCAGCCTTCTGACAAACTAACTCAATGGGGAAGCCAGATTCACTTAGCAATCTTCTAATTTAATAACTGCAGTGATTCACTTAATAAATGTGGCAAGAAGGGTCGTAAAATGGGGCAAAATGTCTCTTAGCAACAGAAATTTTGGGTTCAACTGTGGTCATAAGTTGAGGACTACCTGTTGTGGGGGTTCCAAAATGGCTTCAGTTAGGTCAGCTTCAGGGTTGACACCTATATTCCTAAACCTTTGAAAATGATTAGCACAAACTTTCTCGGCAAGTGTTACTTTGTATCGTAATACTTGCATTTGAAATGCATAAGCTAAGGAAAACACAACTGGGTCCCTCTTGCTTTAAAAATCCCAGAAAACAGTCGTTTCCATTTTTTATTCCCCCTTCCATATTTCCAGGTTCCTGTTGACACAATCTAATCTTATAGCCCTTTCCTTCCCACGTCCACTACAAATAGAACTCTTCAATTGTTTATAGCCATAAAATGCACAACTATGGAGAGAAGCCAATTACTTTTGCAGAGGGAAAGATCTAATCTTAAAGAAAAAAGGACTCCTAAATTAAAAAAAAAAAAAAACAGGCATAATTTGTTCCATAAAATTCAAGCCAATGCAAATTACACATAACTGGGAAAGAACAAATATAACCAGAAAAACTTGTTGGCAAATATTAATGATTGTACGGTATGGAGAAATATTTATTTAAAAGATGCTTTTAGGTCTTTGATTTGCTGAATGCTCATCAGCACAAGCTACAACTAGTGAAGTGTGCCAGCCTTGCCCTTCCGTCTTTCCAAGAAATCAGATGATCTTCTTCTCAAGTCTGATTCTTTAGCTGGTTGCTAAGTTCCTGCAATTCCATCATCAAATTCTCCATTGCTGCCACTTCTTCAGCGAGGTCGCTGGAAACTTCATCACTTACAGCATCTGCAAAATTTTGCTGCACAAGAAAGTTAAAAGCAAGTTTTACGGGAAACCTTACTCTAACTAAGGCACAAGATTAAAAAAAAAAAATTAAACCACAATTGTTTCCATAACTTCTGTGATCTCATTTCTTTAAGGCATCTATACAACATCTATACTCCCATTCCAAAGGCAGCACGCTGGTGTTCCTCTGTGAGTAACAAATGAGGAATATCTCCCTATGTAATGTTAACCTGTTAGTTTTCAATCTGCAAGCCAAATGAAGCCAATTCTAACCTTTGTGTCAAAATTCTAAAAAAAAATGGGGAAAAAGAGCAGAATTTCATTACAAGGCACAGTACGATCAGCTTTCAAAACAGATTCTTGAGAGATTTCAGAGCTAAGCCTTGGGCAAGAAAACCTTCTTGATGCACTTTGGATCAAATTCAGGACTTTTATTGCCTTGCAATCTGTTCCATAAAGGAAGGTGCAAAACTGCTTTCGAGGCTTAAGGTTTCTCATAGCTTTGAAGTGCTCATCAGGGGCTTTGCTATAAAAAAAAACAGCAAGGCCAGGGCAAACATTAACTTTCAAAATTAAATTACATTTACTCTCCATAGTTAGTAAGGTTTGTTCTGTAGCAAATTAACAAATGCAAGGATGCTGCACTCGTGATTTTTTTCTCATGGGAGACCACAGTAAGAGATATCCTAAGACAGTCCTAAGGGAGCAGTGCCTAAGTTCTTCCATTTCCTGACCCCACCTCTTCTCTTGACAACTGTTAAACTACTGCATTCCTACTGTATCCCTGGAAGAAAATGTCATAATTCTTTCTTAATAAGTAGTCTGTTCTTTAAAGATGTACAAAGAAAGACATTTATGGCTATTGGGTCCAATACAATTCTCACAACTAATTCCGTATTACAAGCGGGGATACCGCTCCACCCCACCTTTCACTCAGGGGTAGGCTCCAAAAATGTTAGCAATGGGTTCTCTGCGCAGTTGCTGGGTGGGCATGGCCATGGTGGGCGTGGCCTAGTCAGCCTCCTGCACCATGTCAGGGGGACATTTTTCATCCTCCCAGAGTCTCTATGCAGGCCCTGAACTTAATTGGCATCCAAAACGGGCGGTGTAGAGACTCCTGGGGAGGGACGGGGGACGGGAGGGGTCAGTCAGGAATGGGATTTGGGGGTTTGCCAAACTGGACAGACCCTAAGCAAGGGGATTGCCTGAACCCCTGCGAGCCCCCAGCTGCGCAGCCCTGCAGTTTCACTGTAAAGAAGAGGTAATTCCTCCCATCCTAATGCCCTCCAGGTATGCTGTAATGCAGCTCCAATTTCCTAGCCATCTAGCCAGTCATTGGTCATCTGGTTAGAAATCCTGTGCTACAAGAGTTGAGGAAAGTTGAATTAACAAAACCAATAGATCTTGCAAACATCAGCTGTAGCGCTTGAATAAATCTCCTCTGTTCCAGAGAACCCTTTAATCAAGTCCATCAGCCTTACCTTTGCTTTGGCGACCAAACCACGCAAGTTGAGTCGGGCAGAAGAGAGTATTGGCAAGGCTTCTTGGTAATTAGTTTTCATTCTGCTGCATTTCATTGCAACTGGAGTTTTAAAAGGCAAAACAAAGTTGGGTGACTACCACAATAATAGCATGGTTGTTATAAATGACTACTCAGCTCTAAGTTACTTCGATCCGGGGAGAAAAAACTTCCTAATTCATTAAAAAGATAAACATTAAATGTAAGGCAATAGTTTACAATTGTTATTACAAAAGGAATTACTGCCATTACAGCATTAATTTTGTTCCTTCCAAAATACATTGACTTTACATGTAGTCCAGAAGTATCACTGGAATGTAGAACTTTGTGATGTCATTTAAGGCTGCTGCCCACGTTGCTGACTTGTAAGAATTATTTTTTATATATCTTATTTAATAATGCATACAATTAGAATGCTTGCAATGAAACATTGCAATGGTCCTATTCAGAATTGCAGCTAGCCCTGTTCTCTTCTGTGATCTATCAGACAACATTGATTGCTCTTGTTTCGTGTTTCCTATCTTTTAACAAATGTGTCATTCTATCATGCCAGTGAATACTTCTCTGTTCTTTGTAAATGATGCTATTTTGGCTACTTAAGTGTCAGCTTCACAGTATTGGAGTCCCCAAGCAAATGTTGCTGTGTGATACTCCATGATACTCTTCCAGTCAGCCATGTCCTCTTTCACAATACAGTGGTTTACAAGTGCTTCGGTTCACAACCAATTCGGTTTACAACCAAAAAAATCAATTAAATGTTTGACTCGGTTCACAACCAGATCCTCGGTTCACGACCAAACTTCCTGAGGACAAAGAAATCTCAAGAGAGGAAACACCTGAAGAGCGTCCTTCCATTGCGGAGGCGGACTCTCCCACAAAACAGCAACCTCTCTCTCTCGCTCAGAATCGACTGACTTAACAATTTTCTTGGTTGATCATGGTTTTTTCAGTGTTTGTATTAAAGGATTTTACTGTTACACTGTGTTCTGTGGCATATTTAACTATGGTACATTTATGCGCTTCAAAATCTTTTAAAAACCATAAAGTTCATAGGGGTCTGGAATGGATTAATTGTATTTCCATACAATCCAATGGGAAAATACATTTTGATTTACAACCAATTCAGTTTACAACCAAAGTTATGGAACCAATTGTGGTTTTAAACTGAGGTTCCGCTGTACTTCACTGTCCTTCTCACCCCATGTTGGTTTTTACTCTTAACTAGTTCAACTTACAATCCAATGTCAAATCTGTTCAAGACCTGAGATGGTTTATATCTAGCTCTGCTATGGTGTAAAACTAATCTCCTTTCCTTTCCTTTCCCTTCCCTTCCTCCATCCATCCCCTGCGACTCAATAGAGCTCGGATGTGCACTCTTCTAGGAGGTGTTTGGGATATTTAATTGTTTGCTTTTTGCACACACCCATGCAAATGCAGAATATAAAATAAGATGCAAGCAATGTGTTTTCTTTCTATTTTCCATTTAATGGGGTTAAGGACATTTTGATTATTGTACTACCTCTGGCATCTTGAAGCAAGAAAGAGATTATTTCGTTTCGTTCTCAATATTTCGAAGTTAGAAAGGCTGAAGGTGATGGCACCCAATACTAAGTAGCTTTGACTATCCAATTTTTTATGGCTGCTTTATACCATCTACCATTTCATTCACTGTAGGGTAGCCAAATATTTTGTGCTTCTGCATTCTTAATACACATCAATGGCTTCCAATGGTTAGAAGTGTCATCAGAGGTGACATCATAAACATGATGTCTACTTATCTGCTTTATCAGAACTCATGACTATCACGTTACATCATGGCATTATGTTTTATATAAAATCTTATAAACAAGAAGAGAAAACCAAAAGTAGTGCCATAGTTTTCAGAATCAGATGGACATTTAAACTTCTAGCTTGTGCCCTAGAAACACGAGAATCTTCTAAGTTCATTGTCATTCCCCCCCTTTTTAAAATTGAGATTTGAAACTGATGTTGAAACCTATACATATCAAAATCTCTGTGCTGTGATGTCAATATCCCAACGTTTAGCTCTGTGATCACACTAGATTTCAGTGTCCAAAACCTGAGCAAACTCTAGAAACTGTGAAGGGCCCAAGTAAAGAAAATGTAAAAAGTAAAACAAAATAAAGATTAAATGGCTACATTCAGCATGCTGGTATAAAAATATATTTTATCCATCCCCCCACTGCATCTTCTGTTCCTAATAACAAGAAAGGACCCAGAACTGTACTGCTTTCTCAACTTTTTGAGGCCCGGAGTAACTTTTAATTTCAACCTTTTCGTTATTGCTTACTTTCTGAAGTGGTAGAAAAAAGGCAGGTAAACCTGACTTTGAACCCAGCACAACTTATGATGACTTCATAGAGAAAATAATGTGGGTTTGATGGCATTATAACAAAGGGTTTAGCAGATCTGGGAAGCTTCCAATCACTGACATGGCTGGTCAAAAAAAATTTTTTTTTTTTTTACTTCAGATAGATGCTACATCTCACTTCCTCTTCCCTCAACTATTTCCCTAGAAATTATATTCAGGTGTATGGCCTGCTAGGTCCACTGCTTATTGTTTCGATAAAAAGTACTTCAGAAACCAGTAATCAGCTGTGACTTATATCAACGTTTTCATGCAGGACATACCGTGTGCAAGCTCTAGAGCATCTCTGGCTACTTTCTTAAAAGAGGAAGTATCTTTGTCCCAGTCTCCTGACTGGATTTCACATTTGTATGCTTTGGTGAGATACTGCAATGCCTGTAATGATAGAAGTACCGTGAACTTAAAAGTAAAGTTGTTTTAGTTTTACATGTACATGCAAATTCGCCCCTCTATAAAGCATACTGACTGATAATACTTCATTAGTTCCTCAGCTTTAAAGCAGTCTCTTTCTTTGCAGCTGTAACACAGATGTTTTAGTTGTTTTTTTCCTCTCAAGTATGACAGACATATAAGTAGCATATGGTTAAGAGACAATTTTTAAGTTAAAAAAAATCTGTCTAGACAGATGCATGTGACCCATATTTTGCTGGGTCATCGTATTTAAATGTATCTGAAAGTAAAAAAAAAGCATTTGTATTTTCATAATTAGAGCCATTGTGTGCCTAAATAAGGTGCCAATTTTATTCTGAATTAATTTTGCAATTTGGAAAGAGCACTCTGGACTTTAAAGATACTGTAAGTAGAAATTTAAGAGAATGGCCTAAAACTAAGCAGAAGGACAAGTGAAGAAAGTTGCCTTTGGCAAGCTGGGCAGCATATAAACTAAATAAATAAAATAATAAATAAAAGACCAACAATAAAGTAAGTCTAGTAATTTTCCAAATCCAAACATTTAGTCTCTATGCTAAAAAAAATTTCAAATCCTTCTCAATGTTTTCAATTTTGGCAATCTATTATACCCAACAGAATTTGGTATTTGATATCACTCCTGGTTTATGTACCAATAAATGGAACTTGATTTTTACACCCAGTGCTCAGGTGGTGTTAACTGATGACACAGATAGCAATCACTATTAATTTAATTATGAAAAAAAGTGTGGACTAGGGCATTAATAAACTTGGAAAAAGGCTCTCCTCTGTCCATAACCAAAAACATGACAGCAACATGAACATGAGGGAAATTGGCCTGGTTGTGCTCATTAAACATTAAACTATGAACTGGTAAGTAGTTTTTGTGCTGTTGTTATCTGGTTTGCACACGTTAAAGCAGGGGTGTCAAACTGTGACGTATCACAATAATTTTTTGCCTTTGCTGAGTATGGCCTGGGCATGACACATCTGGCCCGTGGGCCACCAGTTTGACAGCTCTGCTTTAAAGTATAAAAGTATGTTACATTTTTCAGAACCTAGTTAAATTCTTCTTGACTCCTGCTCATAGGGACATTTCAAAATTTTTGTGGCTCCCCAGAAAATTCCTGAGAAGGAATTTTCCACTGTGAAATGACTTCATGTTCTTCACACTAGGGGTTAAGAATACCAACTTGTTCAGTTTTAGCCTGGCAATTCCCATCTGGAATGTGACTGCTGACATACCCAAATGAGTCCCTTCTTTTATTTCTTTAGCCTTAAGTATGAACAGAAAACTATGGCTTGTATCTTTCCTAACAGTTTCATAAGCCAAGATGAAGTCACAACATATGGCTTTTGACTTGTTAAGAAAGAAACAAGTCAAGAGTTCCCACTTTGTGCATACTGCTAAACATACCATGGTTGGAACATGTCAGCTGTATCTGCTGGCAGGAAGAGCCAAGTGGGAGCATCTGGGCAATGTGCACAAACAGCTTATTCATTAGAAATGTCGCACATTGTGATAACTTAATGTAGCCCATGAATTCCATTTCCTGATACTCTACATGCCATCAATATTTGAGAGATGGAGATGATGGCAAACAGGATATAGGCACTGGAAAAGCAAACAGTGACACAATCTTACACTAAAGCAAAACAGGACAAAATGAAACAAAACAAGCACTTACAGCATTATGATGTAAGCCACACAGCCATTTCACACTTTCAACTGACACATTTTGATGCTCAACTAAATACAGAAACAGACCGAGTGGCAAAAATAAACCAACCCTTCTTTAACAAAAATAGCTTGGTTCCAGATGCTTCCCTGATTTAAGAAACATAAAATGACATATGACTTTGACTCTTGGGAAATGGTTCCCTGAAATGGAATTTGCAAATCACCACGGAGGATGTCACTTGGGGGAAGATTAGGCAGGCTGGCATGGATCTCTACAAGGAACAGCCGCATGGCGTGATACAGATGAGAAGGAAGAGTTATGTTACCAACATGAAGACCTTCGTACCTTCCACAAGAACCTGAAGACCCTCTTTTTTACGTTAGCCAGTCTGGACTGAGGGGTTATTTTAGCTTGTGTGTGAGGGCGTGTCCTGATTTAATCTTATTTTAATTTTTGTAATTCATGTTTTTTAATGCCCTGTAAACCACCCCGAGTCCCTAGGGAATAGGGCAGTATATAAATTAAACTATGAATAAATATAAATAAATATAAGCTAGCTGGCAGAAGGTTTGAATTCAGGTAAAAGATTCAGGATGTGTATAAACAACCACCCACCAGAGCTCATTATTTTGATGACACAGAAGGGCCCCCCCTCCTTCGTATTGCATAATATCTTTATGCACAATTCAGGCATTTTTGAATTGGATGTAGGGAACGATTCATGGAATCTTTCGTATCTCATTGCGACAAGTTTGCAAGTCACTCAGATCTCTGAAAATAACAGTGATAGAAGAGACCTCCAGAACAAGGTCTGCTCCTGTTTTATTACATGTTTTCAGTCATTGGTGCCTGAATCAATGGAGTTTCTGAATGACCACTTATCTCTTCCTGTCTTTCCTCTTGTGCCTTATATTACTGAGGGGATGAGAAACTGATTTTAGAAAGTTATAAATGTCTCTCAGAAAGAATGGAAATGGTCCAGAGAATGTATGTATTACAAAATATAGCTGCATGATTAATTGATATGGAAAATGAGATAAGATTATGGCAGTAAAATTATGCCCTTTCTGGGTTCAATTCAAAGCACTGGCTTTAATCCTTAAAACCTTTTGCAGTTTGGGACCAAGTTACTTGCAAAACCAACCCACCTCCACAGATCTATCGCAACCTTAAGAATCTCTGCTGAGATACTCATCCCAGCCATCTCATAAATATGTAAGGTGGTTGAGCCCTTCACATTCTGTCACGCTTTTAAAAATTATGATTTTAGGACTGTGAATTTAATCTACTTTTTAAAATCTGACATTTTAAAAAATGATACGTAACAAGGGGAGGGAGAAATTTGCAGCCCTCAAGCTTTTCTTTGTGGTCAACATGGCTGAAAATTGATAGAATTATATCTCATTATGTTAATGAAGGATGCATTATGAAAACTGCAGCAAAGGATCTGCAATAGACTTAATTAGGTTTAAAAACATGTCTGCAACAAGGAAAAAAGCCATATTTGCATCCTTGTCATGCCTACTGTGTTCCTTATGATCTTAAAAAATGTCAAATATGCCCCTGACTATCAAATGTTGTCAAGCTCACTTTATAATTTGGTTATTATGTTTTCCTTAATGCTGTATGCTGCAATGTATTGTTTTTATTTATTTTATTTCGATGGACTCCATTGGCCATCAGCCCTATATGGCACAGCCAATGGCCAAACAAAAGAGGAATGATACTTCATTACCTGTTGGTACAGGTATTTCTACTCACTGTTAAATTGTAAAAGAATCTGATAACTTAAGCAGTGTTTCTCAACCTTGCCCCCTTTAAGCACGTGGACTTCAACTCCCAGAATTCCTCAGCCAGCGCAGCACAATTCTGGGATTTGAAATCCATACGGCTTAAAATGATCAAGGTTGAGAAACACTGACTTAAGGAGTTCTTTAAGTTCCATAGTATTTTAAATGCTGCAAACATTACCTTACATCCAGAGTTTAATGCTTCTTTTATATCAATACGGAGAGGGAATAACACCTCCCACCCATCCCCAAAAATTAAGGAGAAATGTGAATGTGTCCTGTCAATTTGGAGAGTGGGCAGATTCTATTAGAATTTGGGAAAATCAGCTATTCAAGGCTCAACTCCCCTTCTCAGGTGGCCTTTGAAAAAGAGAAGAGGGAAATTCAGATTTTGCTTTTGATGTTTTGTCTTTCATCCCAAGAAGAAAGAGGCTCTCTTCTCCATCTATTTTCTGCCAAGTAAGAAAAACATCTTTGCTTTTACCTAGAAAAATGTGGAGCTAATTCAGATAATGATAATTTTCTTTATGTTACAGATTGAACTGAGCTGTTTCTCTGCATCTTTATTCCTATCTGAATTTTGTGCATATATGGATGTGTATTTCTGCCAGGAAGATCAGCAATTGAGTTAAGATCTGTAGGAGTAATAATAATTTGTCACTTTTCTCCACTGCCTTTAACACTTGTTTAATTTCTTAGCCTTAACGCTGTACATGTAATAAAAAATTCTGACTTTACTAAATTAACCCATTCATTCTGAAAGACCTTTAATTTTAGAAATGCCTTCTCAAATTAAGTTCCTGAGAAAAAGAAGTGGGGATGTTTTCTGCTCTCTGTAATTCAAACCAAAACAAAGGAGCCTTGAACTTGTATAAGGTGGATGATGGCAACAAACCAAAATGGCTCTCCCAAGGGACAAGGAGTCTGTAGGAGAAGTATAGATCTGGCAATCCCTTCATGGACCCAATCAGGAGCACATTCTACTATATCCAGGCACACATGCACCTGCAAAGAGACCACACCCATTATAATATAATATCACTATGAGGTGGGCAGAAGGCTGTAGATGATCCTAGAGCACTCACTAGTTATCAAATAAAATGCCCTACTAGATATAGATCTGGCCATATTCAAAGCATTCACAGTATGGCATTCTTAAACAAGAGACCAAATGTAGTCCTCAACTTACAACAGTTCATTTAGTGACCCTTCGAAGTTACGGCACTGAAAAAAGTGGTTTATGGCTGCTTACGACTATTGCAGCATCCCCATGGTCATGGGGCCAAAATTCAGCACTTGACAATTGACTCATATTTATAACAGCTGCAGTGTCCTGGAGTCATGTGATCACCTTTTGCAACCTTCTGACAAGCAACATCACTTAACAACATCATTTTTGAGCTTAATTGTGGTCATAAGTTGAGGACTACCTGTATTTTCAGGAGAGGTGAGATGGGTCCTAAATGTGAGAACATGCAAGTGCCCTTTTGCATGATTCACTGTCAAACATTAAATGATTCTGGAGTTATGTGGAAAATTCTGAGCGGGTTCATCAAGTCAGTTCTGAGTCAGAAAAACCACATAAAATACCCACCTCCCCACAATTAGGCTACTAAATTTTAAGTCATCCTTTTTCTATCTTAATACTATGCTGCAGCCAGAGCCACTTAAAGGCTTATCTTCAATACTAAATGAAAGACTGATAACCCTGGCCTGTATTTCATGTCACTCTGGGAACCAGTATCTATGAGAACTGAGATTTCTGCATACTTTTAAATATGATGCACTTATTATTTTTAAGAAGTTATGTTATTCCCCTAGATATTTTAGCAAACCTACAGTTTCAGTGTCAAAAAAGTGGGGGGTGGGAGGGAGGTTGAGAGATCCTCAAACTTTTAGGAGTTTTTATGAGTATATAGTGTGATTTGTATTATTCTATACTAAGCTGGGGAACAGTTTATATTTGAGCCTGACAAGCTCTCTTTGGTCATCGTGAATTAGTAATAATATTAATTAATATTCTGTTGCTGGGATACTAGAACTCAACAGTTTAAAACAAGGAAGCTGAAGTCACTTCAAGGAAACCATTCATCTTGAATCTTGAGTTCTGAAGTGAGAAATTGGAGATTTCCAATTTGGAGTTGAAATTGGAGTTATTTATGTGAGATTTATGCAATCTGGAAAAAAAACTGAGCACGATGAAGCCAAAATAGATAGCCTCAGTGGAAAGCACAAGGTTTAGCCATTGGTTTCCTTTGGCAGCGGAAAAAAATACATTTGATCAACATCACATCACAAGAACAAATGTGCATATTTCAACTTTTTCATTATTTCTTCATCTTGCTTTATTCATTATTGCTTTAGAAAGCCTTCTAACTTTTTTCTGGGTAATGTAAGGGCTACAACAAAGAAAATTAAAATAAAAAAAAATTCTTTATTCAGTGAATGGAGGTACTTATTAGGGAACCAGGTTTGTGATTTACTAATTTGAGGATCTCTTTTTCTGAAATAAATAGAAATGACTATTTTAAAATTATTAAACATCTTAATAGTTCTTTTGGTTTTATTTCACAGAATATATGTATGAAAAGAAGGCTAGAATGAGGTTACATGACTGCATCACTTAGCAATAACTATTTTAGCAGTTCTGGCTGCCAACTGTGTGGTCATTAAGTAAGGACATCACACGATCGTGACTTCTGACTTCCTGTCACGTTTCTCATTGACTTTACTTGTGGGAGGGAATGTCAGAAATCCCAATAAGACAATCACAGATCATTGCGATGTCATAATCACAAACTGGGTGCCTGGATTACGATCATGTGACCTACAAGACGCTGCAATGGTTGGAACTCTAAGCACCAGTTTTAAGTCCTCTTTGTCCAGCACTACTGCAAGTTGGAATAGTCTCTGAATTATTGTCACTGAACATAACCCAACTGCCACCTGTAAAGTCTTATTATAATATTTTTTTATTGCTGTATCCAAAGCTAGGCTGTATGGTAATACTGAAAGCTAATCATATTGTTAATAGATTCAGTAAAGCAATGGCATTATTGAATGCTCGCAAACACAAAAACGGGGGACAGTTCAATTGATAGAACATTAAAACATAAAGTAGTTTCTATGCACGAAATCAAGAATAAAACTTTTCTCTCTTATTACAAAACATTCCTTCAATAGATTCAAACTTACTATCTGATGTACTATTGAATATTTCTAGATGACATTTATATAAGATGGAAATGAATTTTGTTTCTATTCTCAATCTTTGTTTCTGATGCAGATAATACAGCAAGAATGGATAAAGAAAAATAAAGAATTTTTTTTAAAAATGAGGAAAAACTTAGAAATTTCATTCTCAAATGGTAATTATGAGAATTCATGCTCAAGATTTGCAACCTGTTATTTTTATGTATTGGACACATGGTCAATATCAACTTTTAAGATGTCTACTCTTATGATGGAGTCTACATTTTCACTGCAGATTATGGGGGTTTACTACTAATTCTGTTCTTTGTGTTCTGCACAAATGTCAAAATTTGTTTTCAGTTCAATTGTATAGAATATGAAGGATGTGTGTTTGTGTTTTATTTTTATAGTTATAATGTACACTGAAGATGGCATTTAATTTTGTTGTCAGAGGTGCAATGACAATAAACTAAACTAAACTAAACTAGGTAAAGGTAAAGGTTCCCCTTGCACATATGTGCTAGTCATTCTTGACTCTAGCGGGCGGTGCTCATCTCCGATTCCAAGCCGAAGAGCCAGCGCTGTCCGAAGACGTCTCCGTGGTCATGTGGTCAGCATGACTAAATGCCAAAGGCACACGGAACGCTGTTACTTTCCCACCAAAGGTGGTCCCTATTTTTCTACTTGCATTTTTACATGCCTTCGAACTGCTAGGTTGGCAGAACTGGGACAAGTAACAGGAGCTCACTCCATTATGCAGCACTTGGGATTCGAATCACTGAACTGCCGACCTTTCTGATCGACAAGCTCAGCGTTTTAGCCACTGAGCCACCGCATTCCCCCAAAAACTAAAATAGTCCTAAGTAAAACATGGGTCGGACACGACTTCGCAACTAACAACAACAACAACAAAACATTTTCACAAATCAAGAATGAACTCTTTGTTGTTCTCCATCAGGGATGTCAAACTCAAGGCCCGTGGGCCAGATCTGGTCTACATGGTGCTTAGATCTTGCCCGTGGGGCTACCCTGGAAACAGTGAAGGACTAGCCAGCAGTGCCTCTGCCAGTGAGCTCCGTTTTCACTGGCAGAAGGTTGCAGGAGGCCATCGCAGCTGAAAATGGAGCTCGGGAGCCTGTTTTTGCTGGCAGAGAGCTCGGGCCTCCACAGGTGCCCCCGATATGAGTGATGTCAAACACAACTCTGATGTGGCCCTCAATGAAATAGACACCCATGTTCTGCATAATGGGCTCCCAAGAATTCAGAAAAAGGATTGAACAATATACATTGTCTGGGTCAATGATTTCATTGATTTTACGGAAGTATTGCCCAGTATAAAACCATGATCATGAAACAATATTTTGACAGTGTCGCAGTTCTAAAATTATACACCTGAAGAAGAAGGGTTTTGGGACCCAAAGTGTTGAAATAGGCCATTTAGTCCATCAAATTTCAATGCAAAAATAAAAAATAAATTTACAAATAAAAGATCTTACAAATCATGCTTCTGATTGAAGGTCTCTCACCAAGAGAACCCTTTAGCCCAGGGGTAGGCAAACTCGGCTCTTTTATGACTTGTGGACTTCAACTCCC
>JANHFR010004625.1:308548-321029 GCA_032468015.1 Mimophis mahfalensis | reverse complement strand
GAAGGCTGAGTCAACCTTGAGCCTGGTGAGATTCGAACTTGCCTTAATTACAGGCATCTGGCAGTAAGTGCTAGGTATCTAACACACTGCACCACCAAGGCTCTTTTGAAAGTATATCTCCTTTCAAAATTTATCCTGAAACTCAGGCTACTACTAAATGAAAGAACAATGGAAAGAGCAAGATAGGAAGCCTACCTTGAGCATTTAAAGCAAACACAATTTTCTATCATGGCAAATCTTAACAATGCCTATCCTATTTCACCCCATGAAGCTAACTCCTCGGCATATTATATTTTTCATTACTATAGTAACCACGGGGAGGGAATGAGCTACTCCCACATTACAGCTGAAGCCAATAAAAACAACACTGAATACCACAATACTGACAATACACATTCTGAATGTCCCAAAGGTGCTTTGCCAAAGGGCAACTGGGCTTTATTTTTTTCCTTAAAAACATTTCACTTCTCATCTAAGAAGTTTCTTCAGATCTGAAGAAGGAAAAACCAAGAAAGTCCAGTTTGGAAAAGCATCTTTGGGACAACCGTGACCTGGATGATTAAGAATCTCTATAGACACATTCTGAATATTTTCTGAGATCCTTTGAAATTGGGCATTGGGGGGGTGTATTGTGGTTCAGATGCAAGCAAGGCATTATTCTCTTTCCAAAACAATTTACCTTTCAATAGAATCAATGTTTGCTGAAGAACAATCTAGGTAAGCTTGTATCTGCTTTTCCAGGTAGTTTTCAATGGTGTCCTCTTTTCCTGAAGATGTGGTGAAGACATTTTGGACTGCTTTACTTAGAAAGATGGACTCATAATTCCCTTCCAACAACAACTGTAATAATGATCCACTTTCTGAAAATTAAAGTAATGAGAGTGAGTGATTTATATGTGTTATTATTACCTGACATTTGGACATCTTCCAACAGGGAAAAGAATTGTATATAGTTCTCAAAAACGTCCATTCCTGTCAATTCTATTAGGAAACGGGTCATTTTTAATTTTTATCCCATATTTACTGAACAAGTACTAAGCCTAAAAGGAAGTAGTGGATAAACAAAAGTATCCATAAACGTCAGGGAGTCTAATGAATCTATTTGTCATCTCATTTGTTCTTAAATATTTTTTGCAAAATTAATTATTTTTTTCAAGTTGTATTATTCCCTTCCCCCAGAGGGAGAAATCTTCGATATAACCAATAATTATATAATCAAACACAATAATCATCTATGTCTGCCAATACTAGTACTCTGGAAAAATTATTGATTAGGAAGTTTACATTATGAAAGCAAAAATACATTAGCAATGCAGCCTGAGATCCAATTATTGTCTTCAGAGTTGATGCAAAAGGCAAGTAAAGGGTACTGGATAATAGCCATACTCAATATGCCAATTCCAACCCCATTGGTCCGTGGTGTCCAACAGAATTTATTAGATCTATTAGAACTGAAATGAATACATTCACCTCAGTCAAGAAGAACCGAAAACAGTTTGGACTGAAATGAGATTTCTATCACAGATGCAGTAAGAGGAAGACAAATGTTTAAATGCAAAGTCAAAAAGCATTATTGTGTGCTTCAGTGTAGCAAAAAAAGGAGGGTGCTGTTATCTGGGTTTAGAAACCTCAACATGACAGTCATATTAGTCACTGAGGGTTTGGCACATGAATTATCTGTCTTCTTTACAGGGAGGAAGAAGGGAAAAGAAAGAGTGGTACTATGGACCTTGTTCGTCTTGGGCTTGGATGGAACAACCTCCAGTACATATTGGGAGTGTGTGTGTGTGTGTGTCTGTGTGTGTGTGTGTCTGTGTATGTCTATGTATTAAACGCACACACACACACAGTTGAATAAATACATTTCCATTCGAATATATAATTAGATCTCCCTCCCTCTCTCTCATTCTCTCTCCCCTTACCTGTACGGCATCCATCCCCATCCCCATCCCCGCTCTACCGCCGTAAACCTTCCCAACTTTCAGGGAGGGGATTAGTTTTCCTGATGGATTACCTGTCTTTTGAGAAACCACAGAAGCATCTTGCCTCGGCAGGATGCATCGAAAGCCAAAGAGGTACAATATTAGGGAAAGATGAAACGGGAGGAGGGGGGGGTGGAATACAAAGAAGAAAGGCCCGCCCTCCCCTGTCTCCTTCTGCCTAAACCCAGAGCAGCTGCGGAGAGCCACCGCGGCAAGCAAGCAGCGCCAGCCAGCAAGGAAGGTGTCCGACCGGGCTTACCTGCCGCCGAAGCCGCCTCGCTCTGTTTCCAACGCGGGGATTCCGCAGCGGTGGGGAAACCCCTCAGCAACACCCGTTCCAGCGCTCGCATGTCCCCCGTTATTCGATGCCTGGAAAGGGGAAGGAAGCGGCGGGGAGAAAGAGAGAGAGAAAAAACGCGCCCACTTTTCCCTGCGCGAGGCGAAAACCCATGTGCGTCCAGCGGCTGCTGGGAGCCGCCATGCCAAGCCGCGCTAAGCTCCCTGGGAGAAGGAGGCACCTCCGTAGCAACCCCGAGCGGACACGCAGTCCTGGCGGAAGAGCTTGCGGGCTCGGCGCCGCTTTTGGGCGAGTTGGTCCCGGAGGAGGGACGCCTTGCTCCGGAGCAGCGTTGTCGTGCCCTCGTTTAGACAGCCCTGCGGTGCTATTTCTCTTTGAAAGCGCGTCGCCACGTCCCTTACTCCCCCGCTCCTTTATATCTGCTTCTGCCTTCTTGATATATTAGTCCAGTGTTGATATATAGGCAGCTACAACTTTGCAGGGTATTCCGTTTGGGGTATTTGCGTCCCCGCTAAAAGGAATGTGTTGGAACTGCATTGAGGGCCAGCCTCTATTGTTCGTGGAGACACGGTCATTGTTCTAAAAACATAACTAAAAGAAGCAGCAGCAGCAGCAGCAGCAGCAACGTAATACTGCATATATCTGCCCCAAGGGCTCTGCTATATCGTTTTTCTAGCAGGAACGGGATGTCCAATAGTATGTCTGAATGCATAAAATTATGGGAAATGTCTTCAGTTATGGGAGAAGGGCTCCAGTAGATTTATTTAATAAATTTTTATGCCACTCATTATACTGCCCAGTGACTGTTGCTACTATCAATGGGGAAGTCCTCCCGTGCACACACAGCCTGAAGCAACTTAGTTATAATTATGGGAATGAAATGTGTGTTCACCTGTTTTGGATTGTTTTTCTTAAACCTCTTAATAAGCCAGTTTGGTCTAATGGTTAAGGCACCAGACTAGAAAGCCAAAGATCATGAGCTCCTCCTTTACCCATGAAAGCCAGCTGGGTGATCTTGACCCAGTTACACTCTCTCAGTCCAACCCACCTCACAGGGTTGTTTTGATGTGCATAGAAGGAGAAAAGGGTACGGTATTTATAGAAATAATACAGGTGGGGTAAAAATAAATAATGGAATTATACAAGATTTGGAAGGAATCATTTGTTCCAGTTCCTGCCCAGTGGGAAATCATTGCTACGCTGTCTCTGACAGATGAGTATCCAACCTCTGTTTTAGGCACCAAAGAAAAGAGTCCATCCCTTCCCTTCTTTTTCATGGCTGAACAGCTCTTACCATTAACTTTTTTTCTGAGGTCCAGCCAAGACCTACCTTTTTGTTCTTTAAACTCATCATGTCTTATCTTCTGGAACAACTCTGAATAATTCTGCCCCATCTCTATGTGAAAAGCCTTTTAGACTCTTCAGAAGTGATCATGTCTTCCCATAGCCTTCTCCTTTACATACCCCATGCCTTCAACCATTCCTGAATTTTTGTTTGTTTATTTCAGGGCCCTCATTGACTGCTCTACTTTGGATATATTGTCATTTGTCAATGTCATTCCTAAACAGAACTGGACACAATATCCTGAGTAAAATCTAGCATCGAATAGAGGGGAATTATAATACCTGATCTTGACGTACTTTTGATGCCGTCAAAGATTTGAATTTGCATTGTCAGTAGCTGCACTACATTACTTACTGGATTATGATCTACTAAGGCACCAGCTCGTTTTCACAAGTACTGCTGCCCAATGTGATTCCTCTGACCCCAATCTATTGGTTTTAATTTTCTTACCAAAATGTAAATATCCTCCTGAATCTTGATAATGTTCTCTGTAGTTATTTGTTAGCATATTCCCCTCTTTCTCTGATATGGAAAGTTGATAATATTTTCTAACCCTCATCCAAACAGTTTATGAACGTTGAATAGCATTCATAGAAAGAAGATTTATTTAATGCTACTCTTCATCTTGACATGAAGCTGTATGTACACTCTTTGGGCACAATGCCCTTTATGGTAGCATAGTGCAGCCCACTTTTTTTTACTAGGATCTCATGAGAGACTTTGTTGAATATTTTGCTAAAAACTATGCCCTGTCACTCTACTACATTCTGATGGTCAGTTAAATAGCTCGTACTGTTATAAGTGTTTGTGTTGGTTTGCCATAATTTATTCTCGATACTGGCTCTTGCCAACTATTACATTCTTTTTTTTAATGCACAAAAATTGACTGTTTAAACAATTTGCTTCACAGCTGAAAAATATTAATATTAAGCTAACCAGCTTGAATTACCTGGATTTGGGGATTTTTTTCCCCTCCCATTTTGAAAATAGACATATTTGGTGTTTTTTCAATCACTTGGCAATATATTTATGATTTCTCAGAGATCACAGCTAAAACTCTGAACAAGTAACTCTGAACAAAAATTTTCATATCGTGGCTGATTAAATTACATTTCTTATTATTTATTGCTATTTTATATCTTGGATATACAATTTGAAATCAGTTATAATGAGAAATATAATCAGTCTGCTTGGCTGCTAGGCATTCGTGAACCAGTTTACTAATATAGATGGCAGATCTACTCTTGGAAGCTGAGGGAAAACCGGGTGGGGATCTTGTAGATGCTGAAAGGCAGCTACTGGTGATGAGAAATGAGGAAAACAGAACTGTCTATGTGCACCATGGGGCCTGTTCTGCAATTCCAAACCTTGTCCATTGTTTTCAGCATTGAGCCCTATTCAGATGCCTTTCTGATCTGTTTCTGCAGTTGTATGTACATCTTGGGGTGGGGGTTTTTTTTGCCTCAGGCAGGAAAATCCAGCCAGCCCTCAACAGGAGTTGATAACTTGGAAAGGCTATAACATTCCATCTCCTGTCTTTGGAGACAGTATGAAAGAGCATGATTATTCCCTAACCCCACTCCCCCTCCATTACCAAAGGAAGGTCTCACGGAAAAGGAATCAGACCATCTGTTACATGTGGCCGGAGGAAATATCATTGTTGCAAGAACTATGGCACTGGAGATTAGAAACCACCTTAAAGCTCTACAGCTTGAGCCAAATGAAATCAGTTAATTTAAATCAGATGAACTCAGCAGTGAATTGTGGCTTTTATCTATAGCAGTTTTAACACGCATAACAGAACTTTCTGATACAGAGGCATCTGCAGCATCTAATGTTTTCATCAAAGTGACAAAAGCAGTGTTGGACCATCACGACACAAGCTCCTCCTCTTTTGGTACTTACATCATGGCTGTGGTAGAATGTAGTCCAGATTCCAGGATGGAGGAAGTGAATTCCAGAGGGGCAAAGGATGGTGAAATAGTGTGAGAGAATGAGAGTCGAGACAGCTCCCTTGGAGTGTATGTTTAATGGTGTAAGTAATCTGTTTTACTTTGGCAAGATTTCTGTCTATAGATGAGGAGCAATAAAAAAAAGTGTTCCTTGATTTGTATGTTTTTAAGAGCCTGGCAATGACATGCATACAACAATAACGAAGATTGCATTGTGACAGGGCAATGCAGCTTTGATCATTTGATCCCACCTCACCGAATATCTCTGCTGCTGCAGAGTCCTGCATATATCTTACTTTCAGAAAAACATGAAAGAGCCTTAATGTCATCTCACCAGATGCCAGTCTCACAAAAATGGAACTTGGAAAGATTTGACCCTCTTCAGTCTGGCAGATGAATATAGGAGAAGATGGTACCTTAGATAACCAGATCCAGACCTATGCAAGACCTTAAAATTTAATCAGCACCTTGAATTATACAGAGAAGCCAAATGGCAACCAGTGCAGTCCTGTAGCAGCCAAGTTATTCTATTATAATGGGATATTCTCATTGCTGTCAGGCCACTGAATTCTGTGCCAGCTGTAGTTTCCACATGTTCATAAAGGCAGCAACGTATAGAGTACAATAATTCAATTGGGAGTAATGTGTGAGTAATTGTTAGCAGTTACCAAAAGATGTAACTGCAAAAGCCACATCATATTTATATTTACTCATCAAGCAGGAGCTATGAGTCTGTGCCCCTAAATTGTTGACCATTCATGAATGAGGGAATAGACCTCCATTCAGAATCCAAAATGGTATTTCTCTGGAGTTGTTTGGCCCACAAACACAAAGTCACTCTGTCTTGGAAGGTTTGCTTGAATCTGTTCTTCCCCATTTAGACCTTGTCAGTTTCCTGGCACTGGACCAGCCCTTCTACCACATCACAAGTTTGGCATGGGATCCAATGCTGATGGTACTGAACCCTGTACTGGTGAATGACCTTCCCTAGCAGTTTCATGTATTTATTTAGAGAAGTGGAGATGGAAGTGGAGCATCTCACAAAGTAAAAATCTCCAGGTGGTTTCTCATTCCCATAGCCAACCAAAGCTGTCCCTTCAGGAAACAGGAGAACCTGAAAGACAATACCTATGCCCACCACCTAAATCCTTAGAACAGGGCTGTCAAACTCCCAGCCCATGTGTCACACACTGGCCACAGCCACGCCTGTTTTAGCCAAGAGGGAAAAAGTCCTGATATATTACGTGACAACGCCATGATGACACCATGACAATGTGAGTTTGACACTCCCGCCTTAGAAGTTTACCATGGTTGATGATATTGCAAGCCATTGAAAAACCAAGGAGAATAGGAAGAGTTGTAGTCTCCCAACCCGTCCCTCTATTGATCACATGCAAATGCAACTAATGCCATTTTTATGCTATACCCTGTCCTGAAACCTGACAACCATGAGTTCAAATAATCTACTTCCTCTGTGGAGTTGGAGAACCACTGCCCTCTCCACAAGCTTTCTTAGAAAAGAAAGTAGGAGACAGATCTAAAAGCATCCAAAAATCAAGGAGAGCTTCTTGAATGGGAAGCATGATGCCACTTTTTTTATGGAAGAGTGAAACACTCACTAAAAAAGCATTCATTATTGATCAAGTCAAACCTACTCTTGCCTTACAGGACAGGCAGAGATCCAACTAGAACATTGTAGAGCCGACACCTCAGAGGCTTCATGGATACTGTCTAGCTGGTATCGAAAACCTTTTGCATCTGATCATTTTATCCCCCAAATTGCTGTGAAAATTCATTCCAACAGCTTTCAGTCTTAGCAATCATATTTCTCTTGAACAGAAGGCCTGCTGAGCAACATTCAGTAGATGAAATAACAGCAGCAAACATTTCTTTTTTTGCTACTTGAATTGCCCTATATAAGTTTGAACATACCTTCTTAGCAGTCTGCCCAAATTCTCAATCAGTTTTCCTCCAGCAACGCTTCTGCTGCTTCATCTCTATAGGTTCCTCAGTAAACAAAGGAGCTGCAATGGATCTGTGAGAGGGTAAGGCTGCTTTTGTGCAATCAGGTCAGTGTTCCAGATACCCCCTTATTCCAGAGTCTCAGACAAATTGCACATCTAGCTTGTACTAAAAGAGCCAAACAAATCAAATCATGCTCTTGCTAGTCTCCAGAGTGATTTCAATGGCACAGAGCACCTCTACCATAAAGTCTGATTATGGAGCTTGTAATCCTCAGCTAGCCCTGTACAAGCAGCTGCCAACCTAAACCTTCCACAATGAGTCCAATACCTTTTTGCTTTCATTGCTGGTAAATCCAGGCATTACAGGCAAAGAAACTTCCAGAATGGTGACCATCAGTCTAAGAGCACCCAAAACTAGAGATCCACTGCTATGCCCCTCACTTTGTGCACTGCCATTGTTATAGTCTTACTGGTAAATGGATCAATGCTCCATTGAAAATGCTGTTCAGGGATCCAGCCATTCTTCAGACTCTCCACCAGATCTTTGCACTTAATTTTAAAAAAAAGCTCAAAATAACGAAGAATAAAGTAAAAATCAGTTAAATAATATGCTTAACTCTTTCGTTTAAAAACCAAGAACAGAATTAACAGATGATGTTCAGCACAAATGTGTACCTTAAACAATGACATAATAATAATTATTATTACAATAATGCAGACTATTATTAGATTATTCTAAAGACTATACTACAAACAACAGCAAGTGCAATTCAATCATGAATTAAATACATTCAATATAATCATATCAAATCTGAAAGACTGGAAATTTTTTTTTTAAAAGCTTCACTTGGCACCAAAGAAAGAACAGAAAGATCTTATAACATACTGTGAAAAAGGATGTACCACCTGCAAAGTTCAATTTGGATGAGAATACTGGAAAATCTAATGCAGAAAATCTCTAAGAAAAAGCATTTGGTGACAATCCAATGAAATGACAGGCAAATCTGACAGAAAAAAACTTATAGTCATTAGTCCAACTCTGAACCATATTAGCTGAAGAGTAAGTTAGAGAGAACTATAAAACCAGATGAATTTAAGATTATGTAGGTAGATCTTGTGACAGAAGAGTTATTCAGATTGTTCACAGTGACTGGTTTCACACAATATGGTAAACAATAAATCACAATGACAGAGCTTATCTTTATTATCAGGGTCTTCTGTTGCACAAGTGGATCAGACATTACATTATTGTTATACTTAGTATAGAGTTAGGTCTGTCTAGATGTGTACATTCAGTACATACCTTCCTTCTATCTTGTGGTCTGGAAATAAACTTAGATTTCTTGTTAGACCTGGCAAGCTATTTACTTGACTATGGTGCAGTGGTTAGAATGCAGTACTGCAGGCTACTTCTGCTGATCATTGGCTGCCAGCAATTTGGTAGTTCAGGTCTCCAGGCTCAAGGTTGACTCAGCCTTCCATCCTTCCAAGGTGGGTAAAATGAGAAGCCAGATTGTTGGGAACAATATGCTGAGAGAGGGCTGTAAGGCACTGGGAGCAGTATATGCTATTGCTAAGTGCTATTTCTATGAATCTAATGGGTTATATCTGAGGAGATTTTGACTAGGAATGCTATCAAAGTTTGGAAGGTGTCACACCAAATCCTTCCCAACTTAAAAAATGGAAACTGATGTCAAGTAAATCCAAAAGAATATATAATAATACAATAGTTTAATATAATAAAAATTGTGGCAGATAAAATTGCAAAGGAATAACAATAGTAAAAAAATGTGACAGATAAAGGAGAAAGAAATGAGAATTAGAAGAGGAAATAAACTCTTTGGCAATGCTTAATCTCTATGTAAAGAAACCCATCCACTCTTATTCAAAAGGATATGTGTGCTTACTGTTTGCTTGGTTTAGGCTTTATTTGTGCACGGTATTTGTAAAGAAAGCAAATATTACAGAGAAGCTAAAATTTCTTACTTGAATACTTGTTAAGATTAGCTATACAAGTTAACTAAGTGAAGTTAGAGAAAATAAAGATCACTGGCGACTCTATGAAATGATGAGGTTTTGTAGGATCAAATTAGCCAGACTCACCTCTCAGTAACTGTTTCTAAACAAACATGTCATAAAAATTCTGTTGATATTTTAGATGAACCAGAAAAACAAATAATTTTTTTTAAAAAAGATCAATTAGAATGCAGCTTTTGTTTATGTTAAAAATAAAATTTCCAGAAGAAACACAGATAGGGTAAAAAAAAAATTCTCTAATGGGTTACCTGGTAATCTTGAAATGAGAACATTGCATCTTGGGGGCGGAAATGATGGCAATGAAGTGAAAAATTCACATTCCTGGGCTGAAACAAAATTAGGTATTGACCTTCGTTGATACAGTTTTAAAAAATCACAGCAACTACTTGTTTTTTAAAGGAGATAGTAGTACATAATGTATCCATGAAAGCAATGTACTCTTCCCTTCTGGACAAAACACAAAAACAATTTAGGTGTGTGTGTGGGGGGGAAATAACGTTCTATAGCTCGGTAATAAAATAGCAACAAATTTTACTAAGCTCTAAATGTCTCTTTCGATTCAGCTTTCCTCATTTCCCAAGGACCCAGTTTTCACAAAGGGCTGTTTTAGAAGAGTCTGTGACCTCTGTTGTGTTCCATCCCTTGCCCCCCCCCCCCATTGAATATATGGCTCATTAGTCAATGATACCAGACAGCCAACCTTGAGATGCTCTCATTTAATACAGAGCCATCTCCCTATCAACAGGAGGAGGCCCTAGACATCTTCCTGTCCTTCTTTAGTCTATCAAAAAGGACAAATAAAGATTGATTGATGTAAGTTGGCTGAATGTCAACAAAGCTGGCTTTTTGCCAGGGACTGTAATTTCTGACCTTCATTCCCATCTAGCGATTTTGACAGAAAATTTGCAGATGCACAACAATAGGGCAATTCTGACGAAGGCACAGGAATTCACCGAGACCTGAATACGTGGAGAAAATAAGTCAGTGTTCAGAAGACAGAAGACCGCTTTCACACTGCCCAAGCACAATTTCAGCCCCAATTACTAATGTCTTGTTTTGAGAGATAGAATGTGTGCTTGGTGTCATTGAGGCAGGGTTAGAGGAAAGAGAAAAGGCAATTCTAGTCTTTGTTTCTGATCCTAATATAATAGAGTTAATTCAACAGCCATGCTTAAGGTATTTGCTTTGGCCTTTCTTTTCCAGTCTTCCTCAGTCAATGTGGATAAGATTTAGTATACTGCACTTTTCTGAAAGTGATTAAAACGGATCAGCAAATTTGAATACATAAACACATCTCTTTTTCCTACACTGTATTTCTGTTTGCACCTTGCACTCATACTGCATGGCAGATTTAAAAAAAACTAACTAGGCAAGGACTTAAATATTCTTGATAGCCAGATGCTCCTTCATTGTGCATGCAGAGAGCTTCCAAGTCTTGTCAACTTGACAAATGAACTTAGTACTAAATGTGTCCTTCGCTTACTTTAACAACAGTTTGTTCCATTACCCCAAAGTATGTGCTCCTTTGATGCACTGAGTCTAAGAGATCTGCTATCAAAAAAGGTTGTACATTTATTCATTGAGTGTATGCTATATTGTTGTGGGGGTTGTTTGTTTGTTTGCTATCGGAAATTGTTAAAACAATAGCCATAAATCAAGACATAGCACTTGTAGCTTCTCTTTCTCTGCTACTTGTACCCACAGTTTCAAGAACTGGTTTTAGATTACAAATCGATTCAAAGCTGGGAAAATTGTTTAAAATCTCTTTCCAAGCTTCTCTTTCTCACACCTAGCAATTTATTATAAAATGGTTGCCAGCTTCGTAGGTCCCAATTATTTTTGAAGTAGCATGGCCAAGATTAGTGGAAGATCCAAAATGCAGTGTTCCAGATTTCACAGAGTAGACGTTGTATCATCGCCTACAACAAGGAGCAAATGGTATTTGCTGTGCTAGGACTGGACAAGAAAATATGTACAGCTGTATGTATGTAATTGCAAGGCATATTTTTACAGAAATAATATAGGATCTTTCTCCAAATATGTGACAGGTGCACATGTTTATTAAAGTGTAAGATGTAATTTGTGGTTGTTGGTTTTGATCCAGGCTTTGTGACACATAGATAATTAATAACATGTAGCTTAGGGGGATGAGAAAAAGGAAGAGTCATTAAAAAGGAACTGTATCTCAACAATGTATGAATCCAGACACTTTATAATACTGTCTTCAAACAAATTAACCTCTTGTTTAACAATAAATAATAATGAAAAGAGACAAAATATGTAACTGCACTCAACATATTTAGTATGGAATAAATTTATTGAATCCCACTTAATCCATTATGGCTGATTCCCAAAAGATAAGTAGAACCAGATCTAGTTAGAATTTGAATGAGAAATTACAAGGTTATAGAATAGTTGAAGAATAAATCAGAAAAAGGAGTAGAAAAAACAAAACCCAGTGTGTCCATACTGAGTTGAGCTAATCTCAGGGAGACAATATTCTAGTCAAATTGCAAATATGAGCTATTTATATACACTATACAACACTGGATTTTCCTTACAACAAACTGCATTTGCTTATGAAGACAAGTTAAACCAGAATAGACAGTTTAAACCAATCCACACACCTTAAAGTTGCCAAACAATAGGTTAAACCAAGGGTCGGCAAACTTTTTCACTCAAAGAGCCATTTGGACTCATTTCCCATTAAAAAAAAAACCCTGGGCCCCACAAAACCTGGGTGGGCGTGGCCAACTTGATGACATGCCTACCGAGTCACCCCTAAGTTCAATCTTCTCTGTATCTTTCTCCCCTCCATCTCTCTAGCTGTCTCTATCCCACTTTCCCTCACTCTCTGCATCTCTCCCCTTCTCCCTATCTTCCCCTCTCTCTCCCCCCGTGTG
>JANHFR010004625.1:198502-215744 GCA_032468015.1 Mimophis mahfalensis | reverse complement strand
TGGTAACCAACACCTTGAATCGCACCCGGAAAGCCACCGGGAGCCAGTGCAGCTCGCACAAGAGAGGTGTTACATGGAAGCGTCTTGATGCCCCCATAATCACTCGCGTGGCCGCACTCTACACCAGCTGGAGCCTCCGGGTGCTCTTCAAGGGGAGCCCCATGTAGAGAGCGTTACAATAGTCCAATAACACAGTAAATACATGTCTATTTAACTAAACATACATAAGATTATTTCCTAAATCACAGCATGAATAACGTTTGTTGTTTTCAAATTTATAATTCTTGTAAGAAACAAGTTAGCTGATTACATAAACTATTACTCAACCATTTTCACACTGAACCCTTTGGATAAGACACTGGATAAACCTAATGTCTTAATGGTCAGGGACAGTAGTCGGAACCTATTCCTAGATTAGATGATGTGAAAACACAATCGTATGTATTATTGGTCTTGAAGTGAGGATTTCTCAAGACTTTGTACAACTTGCTTCTAACTGTGAGATGGGAGTCAAATAGATTTAATAAACAAACAAATATTCCTAAAAGACATAACTGAAACTAATAGCCAAGACCATTTCAGACATTTCTGTGGACCAAAAAGTGCTTACTTCAAACATCATTTTACTTGAACAGCATCCTACATCACATAATAAGAGAATGGATAGTGAGTGTGGAGTTGTTTTAAAAAGACAAATCCAACTTCCTTTGGCCTTATTAGCATAATTATTTGGATACTGCCCATGCACCTTTTCTGATGACTCAAAAAAAGGCACAGTTGGAGAATTGATGAAATATTCTAATTTAATCTTAATTTTTATTACAAGGAACTATCTTGATGTGAATAACCCACAGTATTATTTAGAAAGCAGCTTACAAAAAATATATGTACATATACATACATATGAATAGGTACCTATGTTAGAATTCATTAGTTCTAAAAACAGAGATATAGCAGGTAACTGAATCAACAGGTTAGGCCTTAGGAGGCATAATGAAATCAATGTGGAAACAATGAACCCAAAACATATTTGAATTTGCAGAAAAATATTTTTCTGCGCAAGACAATAAACATAATTGCAGAACATCATACCTTTGACGTGGCCTGCTTTAGTTTTGCCTGTTCTACTAAAAGTTTATAGGATGATCCTTTGTTGCTTTGTATTTTTTCTTTTTCCATCTGCTCCACCAAAGCCTTCTGTTTTGCTTTTAATAAGTTAAGTTGCTAAAAGAAAATATTAACAGTATATAAAAATGTATATAATAAGATGCAAAATAGATATGCACTTTCATAGGATTGTCAAGTTAAAGTTTTTTAAATTTTAGTTTTTATATTTATAAAACTTTAACAGGCTGCCAACAGACTTGAATTACAAAGCCAGTTTCAGTAACAGATTTAAGATTGCAGAAACTGGTGAGGCTTCAAACACTATACATAGGAGCAGATATTTGCCAAGTGTTTGTCCTCACTGTCAAGTTTTCCAAACGTTGTATAATGAGCAAGTTAAATAGAACAGTGGTTTCTCACATTACTCCCTTCAAAGTTTCAAACTTATGTGAACTCTTCTTCTACCAAGATGGTGGAAATCTCTTATTCCACCCTGCAGGGCACGCATAGGATTTCCTTAGATCCCTTGTCTGCAATTATTATATTGTCAGTAATCAGTCACACTTTCAGTTAGGTTCATGGTTGCTGTGGGAAAGTCAGGCAACTGGAATTTCCTTTAACTTGCTTCAGTGCATTCTGGCTATATGCTACCTAACTTATAAAATGTTGCTCTGAATATAAAACATTAATTACATCTCAAAAGCATAATATCCTCCTATAATTTAAGGGGGGGGAAGAAAATCATTAATATGAGTTAGAAGTTACCTGTTTGTGATGAACAAGTTGTTTCCTGATCTTTCTGGAATATAACCTATCTAAGCTACTGTTGCCTTTTGAAGATCTATTGAGGCTCTGTGTATGTAAATTATTGTTAATGAAACTCCACTGATTGCCTGAAAAGCAAAACAAAATGATATTTCAAATTTGGTAGTTAATGTTTTACACACAGACCAAATACACACACAAAAAAAATCAGTATATGTATTTTGAAAAAAGAAAAAGAAAGTATTTTGTTAGTTTGTTAAAGGGTACAAACACTGATTAAATTATTGTTATGGATGCTAGGAAAATAATTGATTTAGCTTTATTGAAAGGACCAGAGACAGTATTTAGAAACAGCTAGGTTGCATCCTTCAAAACAGGGCTTTTTAAAAATGAAATGTTAATTGAATGATCAAACAAACAAATAAGTATATTTTAAATGGAAAGCAGAAAAGACATTAAATGGTGCACAAGAAAATCAGATGAGAAAGGAAGTCCTATGCAATAAATTTGTGTGTATATCAACCAGGGATGAGCTTTCAGGCTGAATGGCCTTGGCCTCATCTTATATTATCCTGACATGCCACCAGCATTTTCAGAGCCAGTGTGAACTCTTTTGTAGCATGCAGGTAGTTCTCAACTTCATTTAGTGAACGTACAAAGTGACAACAGCATTGAAAAATGTGACTTATGACCTTTTTCACACTTACAACCTCTACAACATCTCTATGATTAAAACTCAAACACAAGGCAACCAGCGCATATTTATGACTGTTGCAATGTCCCACGGTCACATGATCACCTTCTTGTGACCTTCTGACAAGCAAAGCCAATGGGGAAGCCAGATTCACTTCACAACTGTGGTACTAATTTAAAACCTGCAGTGATTCACTTAATAACTGTGGCTAGGAAGGTCATAAAATGGGGAAAATTCACTTAACAACTGATTCACTTAGCAACAGAAATGTTGGGCTCAATTTTTGTTAAGTCGAGGACAACCTGCACGTCATGGGCTCTCGCAGGCAACTGAACAGGAATGGCTTGATTGGCATTGGCTGCAAAACCTTAGATCAGCCTGAAACTGAGTGGACCTTAGAGCATTTTCTTTGTAACAATTAAGATCCCAAAATATATATTTTTTCTAAGAAATTATTCAATTATTTTATATACTATGTATTTTCAAATTAAGCTGAACTAAAAGTTTGTATCTCTTAATCAAACAATTGGAAAACTATCCCCAAATCTGAGGACCATAGATCTGTTACTACAAAGTAAATGATACAATTCCAGAATTTTTGGAAACGTGTATGGGAGGGGAAAGGAGAAAACAGCAGCTAGCATTTATGTCAACTAAAAGCCTACTGACCCAGACTTCAACTTAAACCTGGGCTGCTATGTTATTTAATGTGTTGCTCAAGCTGTTTTATGGTTGTTGCTTTTGTAACGCTGCATGATTACCAACAGTTTTATCGCACTCCACTCTAGAACTCCTTTTAATGAAAAGCAGGCTAATGATTCAAATAGGTAGATAAATGGCAGTCAATTGTTTTCTATAATACAAAATTATAAGCAAACACAAGTAAACAAAATCCCAACCCAAAAGACTCTCCCAGCCCTTATGATGAATATTTATTTATTCAAGAGGGAGGGAGTTCTATCCTGCATAATGAAGTCTTTTCCCATCAGTTTTATGCTAATCATCAGTGTAAAGTGCTTAAGCAGTATTTTTAGGGATGTGCAGTACTTCAGATCTGAAGCAAATAAATAAATAAAAGAAAAAGAAAAAAAAGGGGACATGGGTATAACTGTTAGTAGCTCCTTAACTCAAACATGCACTTTAATTGAGTTTGAGTTTATTGAGATTGATATGCCGCCCTTCTCCGGAAGGTCTTGGGGTGGTTCACAACAATAAAAACACAGAATATAAAATTTAAAAACAGATTAAACAATGAACTCAATAAACCATAAATATTTTAAACTTGGATTGCAGTGTTACTGTTTTACCCCAAGAAGTACCTTTCTTTAAAAGTACGTGTATATACACTTATTGCTACTTTGTATCACTTTTTCAGTTCTGGACATCAAATGCTGCTCATCCCTATGTTTTTCCTAATGGCTTAATTAAAAAACCCATCATCTTTATTATTATGCCATTGGGAATTAATATGCCTGCAGATATGTCCCTTGGCATACAGCAGGTTTCCTGACCTGTCTGAATTTTTAAAGCAATTTTTAAACAGATGATAAGTTGATAAATTGACTGATGGCCAGAAATGAAGCTGGACTAAAATATTCTTGTAGGAATAATTCCAAATATGACACAGATCCATAGATAATCTGAGTAAATGAAAGTAGGTGGTTGCTGCTCAGGGCTTTCTTTGGAAATGAGGTGATACTGGTAGTGAGGTCAGGAACAAAAATAGTAAAGATAAGCTAAAATGGTAAAGAGCAACCTAGGAAGATAGCAGCTGGTGGAAAGAATCCTCAGGCCGTGTGGTAGTAACTCGGTGCTTTTTGAGTGGCCGTGTATCTTGGCAGTCATTCTGTGAATAGACAAGTCCCACCAAACTTTTTGCCTACTTCTGTCTGTTAACTAACACTGGGAATATTATGGAACAACTTAACTTTATTTGCAAATACCAAAGAACTGATTAGAAGGGTGTGAAAACTATTCTTTACGATGTTTACTCTTGCAAGTATTTGGCATTCTGATTTTCACTTTGTAGCCTATTTAAAAACAGAAGAACAAGACCAAGCAATGATTTTGAAATCTGTTGCAGGACCTAGAGGCTGTTTGGGTTTGAACTGGGAGAAAAAGGTTCAAGTTCAACCCTGGCAAGATGGTGTGGCTTTAAATGTTTGGTCTTCCTACTTCTGGAGAGTTCCAATTTTGGTCTTGAATGGGATTCCATTCAGGCCAGTGAAGAGCTGTGCAATTTAAGGCTCTTCCTGGATTCTCCAGCTTCTGCTTTAGAAGCAGGTAATACCTGTAGCATTACCGCAAGTCCAGCTTCTGCACCAGTTATGTTCATTTCTGGACTGATAGGCTTTCCTCGCGGTCAAGCCTTGGTTATCTTGTGGTTAGAATATAATAATGCTTTCTACATGGGCTGTCCTTGAAAAAAACGATAGATACAGAATACGGCAGCCCAAGCAGTGACAAGCAAGCCTTACTATGTTCACATGAAGCCCTTGCTATATTAGCTGAACTGGTTACTAGTTGGCTTCTTAATGCAATACAAAGGTATTCATTTAATGGACATTTGTTCAGTTACCATGGCGCTGAACAAATGGCACCCTGGAAATCTGTTAAATAAATAAATAATTTTTCAACACAGTGACAGTGCTCCTAGGCTGGGGAGTGAGGATGCCCAGACCATGTAACCTTTTTTTTTTTTTTTTTTTTGCAAGTATTGAACTAATCAGACAGCTAATCAGCAGAATTCTTAATTCAGTTTTCTGAGAGCGTAATACTGGTTCTCTCTAAAATGTAAAATTAAGATTATTATATTTTGGAATAACATTGCAGGATCTTCAGTTCCAGTAATATTCTAAGCTTTCAATTAATGGTTAGTTTAGCAATCACAATGATTGGGTGGAGTAAGAAGATTGTAAAAGGAGTGGCAGAACCTCGGGGTGGGGTGTAAAAAAAGAGGGATCACCCTAGAATCCCTACATAGTTACAAGCAAAGTAAGTCCAACCACCCGCTTGAATTTCATTATGCAATCCCAAGCAGGGGTTAACCATTAATTGAGATGATTCTTGCGCAAAGGCATCATTAGCAGCAAATCAGTTTAATTGGACCTTCACATGTGGCCCTGATCTTTCACATCTGACAAAGATGCACTCACAAGCTCGTAGCTGTTTACAATAAGATTTATCCAAAATTGTAGTTTATTATTATATTCAAACACGACTGACTTTTTTCAGGGACTGTATGGTCATTAATAGGTTTTATCATCTTAAGTAGTATATACTACACCTGTCAAGAATCTTTCTCTCTCTTTTCCATTCAAAGGCTTCTTAGATGTAGCTGCTTCATCTTCCACGGTTGCCACATAGTCCAAGAGTCTAGATACCAACATTACAACCCAGCTAATCATAGGAATGTCCAGAACGCCTTCAAAATAAGAGAATTTGTTTAGGTAATTATGAAGACAAAATATACTAACAGATTTTTTTCCAGAATCTCAAAATAGTTTACATATCTTTTTCGCTTCTCCTTACATAGAAAAGCAGAAAAAAAGAGTGCTTAAACTTTGATAACTATGTGAAGAAATTGCTTGTTCAACTACTTGGGAATAAATTTTAATACCTAAAATGAATGCTTTGAAACTAGATTCAATCAAATTAGCATGCAATAGTTGCCTGTGAATTTTTTAGTTCATCTAAAGTTCCTATGCATGCGCTTAAAAAAAGCCCACCTCATAACAAACAACCAATGCATGGTAGCCAACAGTTAAAGTTTTCTGTTATCTGTTTCCAGATAATCGTGATCTGGACTGTATTTTACAATCCTGCAAAAATCAGCTACACTAAGAGTGTTGGACTGACTTTTTAAAAAAAATCTAATATTATTTTTAGAAATGTTTGGTACCTTCTGAGCATCTGTGGATTGGTAATTGAGGCTGAAGAGGAGACAAGAGATTATCCAAGAGATTCAACAAACTTTCTAAGACACCAGTGTTGCTGAGTGATCTTTGACCAATGCAAGAAAGCAACATGAAGACCCTAAATATAAAAAGTAAGTAGTTTAAAAATATTCCTGGCTAATTAAATGAGTAGCAATACTTCACAAGAGAGAGGAAAGAAAGGCTGATCCTAGGAAATAAAACATTTATTTCTCTTTTGGTCTTTGGGCATAAAGAACTAAATCATAGTGATAGCATTAAATATACAGATGACAGATTTTTTTGCAGGTACATTATAGGCTATGTATATCAATATGGAGATCCCTTTTATGAAATGAATACATTTCAACAACTTACAGATGTAATTATGATGATGGTGTTCAATTATTATAACTGAAAATTGTTACAATTATTATAAGGTTTTTCCCCTCTTGCTTATCTTTCTATATTTCAATAATAAATAGACTGGATGCTGCTTGATGATATATTAAAAGTAAGGTGAAAAGTACCTGTCTTGTGGAAAAATAAGAAGCTGCTCTGAATTATACAATTCTTGCAGGACATTGGAGAGAAACTGTCCCCACCATCTTTCACCTCCACATAGCTGAACTAGTAAAAGACCTGTGTGCAAACGTATTTTGGGAGTCCCGCTAATACACAAGTGCTTGAATAATTCTTCACAGGCTTGAGCATTAAAGGTACTTTGTAAAACCACAGGAACAGAGTGCCCTTAGTGAAAGAAATAAAGTATATTAGATTGCAAAAAAACATCCTATGCTTAGTTGATCATGATTCTAGAAGTAAATACAGATTACACAGGTTTGTTTAAGACGTTATCTCAGCAGTGACAACATTGCTAGTAGTCTCACAGGCTTCTATTGAATTAATTAATTGCATTTCTATGCTGCCCATCTCATAATACAGCAACTTTTAGCGATTTACAATATAATAAAAAGTTTAAAATCCCATCAGTCATTTAATTTAGAAGATAAGTGACTATTAACACAAATTTTCACAGTCTCACTTTACAGGTATCCCTTGACTTTTCACCGAGAGTTGAAAATCTTTTTATTTACATCGGCTGGCCTAGATTGACGGGGTGGGGAGTTTTAATTTATTTTAACTTGTTTGTGGGGCTCGATTGCTTAATATTGTTTTAATTTTTATATTGTATGTTTTTTAATTGCCCTGTACACCGCCCTGAGTCCTTTGGGAGAAGTGCGGTATATAAATTGAAACTGAAATGAAATGAAATGAAATAAAGACTTACAACCATTTGTTCAGCGACTGAAGTTGAAGGCACTGAAAAAAGGGACTTATGATCTTTATTCATGTGACCAAAATTTGGAAATTGGCAACTGACATATATTTATAGCAGCTGCAGTGTTCTGAGGTCATGTGATCACTCTTTGCGACCTTCTGACCAGCGAAGTTAATGTGGGAAGCCACTTAGCAACTGTAGATACTAACTTAACAACTGTAGGGATTCACTTAGCAACTCTGACAAAAAAGATGGTAAAATGGGGCAAAATTCACTTGACTCTCTTGCTCAGCAATGGAACTTTTGAGTTCAATTGTGGTCATAAATCAAAGGTTACCTGTATAAAGAATTACAGCTGTGGAATATTTGTTAACACATACAATGTATGTTAGTTGCAAAGAAAGAGGTGAGCCAATGTTATCCTATCTTTGTAATCCCTAGCTAAGCCTTACTGCAACCCAAAGAATGAATAATAATAATAAATAGTTATCTCCCTTGGATCTCTTCCTTTTATTTCATTCTAATTTTAGTACAACTGTCTGTGATACCTATTTTTATTTCTATATTTTGTGGTAGATCAAGAATTTAGGCAGGGAGGAGGGATCAAAACACTTAAGAATAACTAGGCTGACCAGAGCCAGGGTACTCTGAGATGCACATTTTGTGGATATTCAAAATTGCGGACAGGAAGCCTGAATTCCTCAGGTAAAACAATTCTCCAGCTACTGTAAATTTAGAAAATTAAGAGACACAGTTGCTGAAGTTTTCAGATTAACCTTGATTTGACGCTTTTTATAGTCTTACTCTCTTAACCTTTGTCTCATTCATTTAATCTGAAACATTCTACAAAGCCTTAAAATCTCCAGTGACGCTAACACATATATTTTCAGTACTGACAAGTTTGCTATTTTATTAATAAAAATAATAGAGTTACCAACCATTGGAAGAATGGAGTAAGCTAAGTAAAGTATCCAACAGATATCGGATAATTGTGCGCAACTGTTCCGTGGAGGACATCTGAATTAGTTCTTTAGGATCACTCTGTTCTTTCAGAATCTTCCTGCTTGCTCCTAGGGCTACTCTGAGCCGTTGTACAGCATGATGAGCCAAATTCAATTGAAGCTGTAGCTGAATGCAATCCTGATAAGCAGAAAATACTCGGCTGTCTTCCTCCACTGCCTTATCTGGCTTGCGTAAAAAATACTGAGCATTGTTAGCACTGTTCAGTGGTGGAAGGTCAATACTTTGTAGAAGTGTTTCAAGTCTATGACAAGCTAAATTATACCTGTAAGTGGAGTAAGGAAAAATGTCTTAATTATACATAAATTATTAATAAAGATTCCAGGACATACGAATATTTATACTTATACAGTTAAATAACAGTATTTTAAACAGGGCTAACATTTTGCTAACGTTCAACAACTTGCATTATCTTATTAGCACATCAACATCAACAAAACAACCCAACAGAAACAACAATATATTTTACCTGCACTGTATATCTTCCTGCAGTGCAATCATCATAGCTAAATGTTGATCAATTTCTGGCTGGTTTGCAGATTCAACTTCACCTCGCAAAGGATCGTGCATAATCTTCAGCTCACTCTCTAAGGGCAAGATGTAAGTATGTCCATAGTAAAATCCTAAAGGAATTTTGGCTCTAGCATTTGTACTTCCGTAGCGACCAATGACCGTAATCTGAAACAGAAGACATGCATCCTTTCCATGTCACTTCATTCTTTGAAAATAGGAAATACATTGTAAAACTAAGTATTACCTATTATGAAGAACATTTGCCATACAGAAATATACATTCATTAGAACATATATTTTTATTCAAAGAATTTTTACCTTCATGAATCTGCAAACTGGTGGCGGTATTAAATCGTGCAGAATAAGAGAATGGGTGCTAATATCTGTAGCAACAACTAGCCTTCTTCCATCAACTTCTTCACCAAGTGTCCAAATATCAATCGATAAGGAAGCCAAATCCCCACAAGTTGGAATCAACACATCTGTCAATAAGATGGGTCTGCCAAAGTCTAATGTCACAAATCTCCTTGCACCTTTGAACAGAAATGGTCTTGATGAAATACCAGTAGAATGACCTCAGTCTGCCTTTGCCAGAAAGGCAGTCATGGTCTACAACTTAACAAACAATACCCATGTTGCCAAAAATATTTAAATGTAACGAAGTAATATTTACAGTTTAGTTACTGCTGGCACAATACAGATTATTCTGGAATTTATGGCTGAGACATCAGTCGTTTTTTCTACCCACATGCCTGTCTCTTGGTTCCCCAGAGAAGTGTTAAAATCAACCGTATAAACCTGAACTAGGAATAATGCTTTCAAATGTAATGTAAACCTTAACTACACTCCCAATCCCTCTTCCCCTTATTTGAAGAATTACTAAGTCATTTAATAATTATTTCAAAATTGGTGGGGAAGAGACTCACAGAATTCCCTTCTCACTTTTTAACATACATCTCCTACATTTCATTTGCAAATCTTTTCGGCTGTAACAAAAAAAATACTGACTTGCATCCATAAAGTTTAATTATACAACTGTGGATTTTTAAGCAGCTTCTAGGCTACATAGTAAACTTCTGAAAATGAGGGAAGTAGAAAAATCAATTTGGTATAAAACACCACCTGGAATTTAAATATAAGAATCCCCAAATCGCCCTTTGCGCCTTGGTCATACCTATACAGTGGTACCTCCATAATTGTCCTTAATTGGTTCTGAGAGGATGAGTACCAAACTATGTGACTTACCATGCAACCCTTTGTTTTGGCTGGGAAGGATTTCCTATCTGTTCCTTTTTTTATGTCAGCGACCTTCCTAGTATGGCTGACTTCCTGTCAGCCCTCTAAAGCTACCCCCCACTTCCTTTTGCATCACATCCAGTACCAAACAAATGATGAGTACCGGGGACAACATTTTTGTGTCAAAATGCGTCAGTTTTTTGAAGTAGTCTAGTACCAAGGTACCACTGTATCAGCTTTGGAATTTAGTTATTATATTAGCTATTCAAATCAAATTAACTTAGAAAAAATTAACCCACAAACGACTATTTTACCTGAATGCATTCGCTCTATAATGATAGACTGATGAGGGGGTGGCTGAAGAAAATGTGAAGCATGAGATATTGCAAGAGCAAGGCCAGTTCCAAGTGGATTCTGAAAGAAAAAAAAACCTGATCAACATATAAACGTATTGTATTTGGTATTAGATATTTGCTACTGCACATGCAAAAGTAAAAAAGAGCAGACTGAAAACTGAGGGTTGAAAAACTGATCGCTCATATTGTATACGGATTAGTCTTTAAGCATACCAATGGAAAAGTTCAAAGCATTAACAAGCTATTTGCACTAGCTTCCTTATATGGAATGTAGGTTTAATAGATTTGGGGCTATTATATAAGAGGTTTTAACAAAACTCCCTGTCAAAATATACTCTCAACACTTAGATAAAAGGCAAACTACCAAGCAGTCAAAATAGTTCCTGCCACTTAATGATCTTTAGATTGGAATTTTATGAAAGCTCTTTTTCTTTTTTCTTTTTCTTTAGTTACCGTTTTGGACTTGTGTGCATTTTTGTTGTGTGCAGAAAGGTTAACTGGAGGAGGATCAATGACTGAACCCGGAAAAAGCTGTGCAAGCTCTGCATTGATAACAGCAGAAACTGCCTCATTAGGTGGTGTAAGAGGCGGAGTCATGAACAGGGGGGTTGTTTTAGGAGTGGGTGGGATGACATCCGACGGATGAATGAAGAACCCTGGGGCTGCTACTGAGTTGGAAGGCACAGAGTTGTGAACAGGACCAACTGCTGATGCTGCTGCAGCAGCTGCTGCTGTTGTCTGATGTAGTTTGGCTTCCAGCTTTGCTTTCTGCAGGGGAAATAAAAGCAGCATATGTACTGTAGGCTGGTGCTGCCCATGAAGGCAGTAGCAATTAAAAGCATTAGCAATAAGCAGCATGAACAAAACAAACAAAAAAGCAAATAGCTTCAGCTTTCATTTCACACACCAAAGGTTTTTTACCAAAAGAATGCAAAAAGGAGCACAAAAAAGTGAACAACAGTGCAAGAAATGAAAGTAGAACACTTCAAAACTCACCTATTTTTTTTTACTAAACTTGTCTCTTAGAGATAACCTGTTGCATAAACCATGCAAGCTGAAGTTGTCCAGTGTAGCCCAATTGTCTTAAATATATTTAGTATAACTACATTCAGTAGAATAGTATATCTAAGAATGCATGAGACTGAAAGCTTAAATCTAAATTTAATCAAAGTCCTTAGTTCATACATTATGTTCAATGGGACAAGAGATGTACATCCTTCCACTGTGAATACAACCTGAAATTCTTATATTATGTGCCCCTGATTGTGATGGTTCTTTCATATTAAAAAAGATTTTTTAAAAACCCACAAATTTGTATATTCAGGAAAGTTCCATTTTAATGGACTACTCAGTTTAAGAATGTGCATTACTCACAGAAATGTGTTAAATACAAAAGTATGTCACTGCACCATATGATCTAAGTCAACACAGATATAAAATTAATGTAAATTTAAATGCTTCATCCAGGTTGCTTCGGATGCAAAGGATTTTCTAAAGATGTTGAGAATGAAATTAGCTAATGGAAGATCCTTTCAGTTTTGAGCTTGACAAGCACAGATTAGAATGGTTAAGGTGGACTGCAGCTAATCATACACTTTAGAAGGAAGAAAATATAACTCTATCTTTTCCTGAGTGCAATGAAAAGAAGTTTCTGTTTTCAAGGCTCTTAATCAAACAGCAACCTATTTGTTTCTGTTGAAAGAAATCCAACTGCATTTTCTGTCTTTTCACATTTTTTTTGTCATAATCCAAAATAAGCTTTTTTTTTTTTTTTGAAAATGGAACAATAACATATATAAGAAAGGTTTTTCTGCACTGATAAAAAAAACCATGTGCACTTTCGAGGTCAGGATGTTTGTTACATTCCAAACTGTTTCTAGAGATGTACTTTTGATAGTTATGTCTGATTTCTTTTTCCCTTCCTTTCTCTCTCACAAATAAGAGACTTTTTGCAATTAAGGGAACCATTCTCTCAGCTTTTGAAGTTTAGAGACATCATGAAAGAGATGGCCTCCAACCTGTTGCTGAAGCTTCAAAAGCTGCTGCTGTTTCTCTTGAAGCACCTGGAGCTGCTGCTCGGCTGAGGCCATTGCATGAGAGAGAGACTGCAAAGCTACCTGGGCTGCTGAACTCAGGGCTGTCGAGGCTTCCCCTACTGTCCCAGATGAGAGGCCTCCAACTGCTGGGGTAACCCCAAAGGTACTCACTGGCATGAAACAAAGAAACAAAAGAAAAAGACACGTATGAAGAAAAGCAAAACACAAAGTATTATCTTGAAAGCAGTACAGTTTGGGTAATAAGCAAGAAATCAATCTCAAAGTTGCAAACGATCTAATTTTTAATGGAACTTTCACTCAACTTTCAAGGTGCAAGTAGGGAAATCAAAATATCGGTTTCCGAGGCAGGCAGATTTTTCTCAGTATTAAATTAAACCTTGAATTATGTGATTAATTACAATGAGTTAGTATCCTTTGTTTAACAATCAATAGCTCAAATTCATCGCAACTTTCTTATTGGAAAGATTATTTCAGACTACTAATACAGTTTGGTTTCCACAGAAAAAAGTAATAAAATATATATACCAGTAAACGTACTTGCATCGTCCCTTTCTATTCTTGTTCCATCACTAGTTGAAACACAAGTAAAGTGTAGAGGTTCAACTTCTAAAAGTCCAGTGAGGGAAGTAAAACTACCTTCGGCTGCTGTACAATTACTGATTTTTCCATTCCCTGAATTGGGGAAAAAAATAACGTAATTCAGTTTACAACTAGTATTATAACTAGAAATAATTTTTGATTTTTATTGCTATTATGCATGTAAAATGAGGGGGGAAGAGAAGAAAAGATAAATGACCAAGTACCCAATCTAAACAAAAAAAAACATGTATGTAATTAACACATATAAAAGAAACATAATTTGTAAATTTCAATCCTCACTTCTTCCATATCTTAGCACAACTCATGGCATGAAAACACAAAGAAACCACAGCAGAAGGAGTACCATAGAAAAATCAGCAACTCCTACTCTCTTTTTAACAGTTAAAATGACTTCCACACACAACTGGACCCTTTAGATTCAAAATTTTAAAACAATTTAACATACTCATTTGCATGATTGGTCAAAACCAAATTTATCAGGGGATTTTTTTTTTTCAAAGAATGAAGTGGGATTCAACTCAAACTTCCTCTGAATATGGAGGGGAAAGAATCATCTCCAATTTTCCTATACTCCTAACCTCTTTTATTCTGTTTTTAAGAGTGCTGCAACCAGGGGTTTGCACAAAACAGGGAATAGGTTTTGTTTCAAGATAAAACTCAACATTCTGTCAGAATGTTCCATTGGAATCAAACTCAAAGCAACAGGAATCTTTTACTCTGATACAAAAACAAAATTTGTTTTTCTTGGGAAATTCCAAATACCAGTAAAACTGCTTCTTCTGATCAGAACATTCAGAACAATGCCATTAAAAACAGACCAACAGTTTCTTCTGATCTCAGAATATTCAAAACTGTCATACTGATAAAAAAAAAATGATACATATTCCTAGAGAACTTCAAGAAGAATTCTTAAAGAAACTCAAAATTGCCTTGCCTTGATTCCTTTGGGTATGAGAGACAAAGGAACTCTGTCAAGTTTTCAAAATTTGGTTATTATATCCTGCACTAGCAGAGTTCCAGATTTCTTTATATTCTGTATCCCACCCTGACCTATCCCAAAGGCTAATCTAATATGAAGAAATAACCATTTCCTTGAGGCAATGTAACTGTTGAAAACAAAACGTAAGTTCATGTTGTTGCCAAAAGCAAACAATACTGACTATAAAAAAAACCTTTCAACTAACAGTTACAAGTGGATACATGGGCTTACCTGAGAGAACATCAGATAAATCAATTTCATCTGACTGAACGCCAATGCTGCTATTATATATATTCTTACAAGAAGAACCACTCATTTCCAAATCAAAGAGCACTGGATCAAAAGGTGAACTGTATAATCCATACCTGAAAAAACAATGTAATGCAGGATACTAGGCAATGTGAAGAATTTGGTTAATGGGATAAAATCAATTAAATGTATACTTTTAAGGATATGGACAATACTATTAAATATTTTTCTCAAAGCTTTAGCATTTCAAGAAATAAGAAACTGATAAGTATATTCAGCAAATTGTTATTGAAAAACAATGCAAACATAAAACAACATGCCTAATATTACTTATTCCAAACACAAAGAATAAGTGCTAAAAGTATGAGTTTAAAAAGTTCACCACAAGGGGTTCAAAAGATAGCAGTTACAGGTGTTGCTTGGTATATGTAATATATGTAATGCCTCATGTTAACATCTCTTCTTTGCAAGCTACAATTCATTAATTACCAGTGGCTTTGGGGTATAAGCAAAAATGCTGGTTGTCATTAACAAAGCCTGTGGTACAAGATCTGAATATCTGCAGGATTGTCTCTTCTAATTATCTCTGCCTGTCTTATAAGGATCTGACAGTGCACACATACTTCCGCTACTGTATATTAAACAATGTCATACCCATGAGATAGGCCTTCCATGTCATTGCATTGCCTATTGAAACAGCAATTCCTTCCAAGAAAGCCTTAAATAGCAGGCTTGTAACATAGGCACTGAAGTAGGACATTGTTTTATTCATCACATTTACAGACTGTCCAACTCACTATGATTATACGATGCCACTTCTGACAATTCTGCTTAGTTGCTGTGTCTCTCCCCACTCCTCCGTAACTGTTTTATTATTGTTCTTAACTGACTGATTTATTTCATTTTAATCCTTTATAAGCACCCATGGTCATTGAATGAATAAAAAGTGATGCAGTTTTCCCCTTGTTACCTTGTTTGAAGGAGTGCTTCCATGGGTGTTAATCGGTCCTGTAATTGTCTAGAGACTGCTGTTAACAGGGAAGCACAAGTAGTACTGCAGCCAGCTAAATCTTCATCCTTTACATAATTCAGCAAAACAAAATACCAATACACAGAACCTAAAAGGAACACATATGGATGTTCAGTCTTAAGTAGACAGAAAAGCAATCGTTAACTATATGTTTACAGACACCTAAAAAATCCATTGAAAAAAATTCTATGGAGATTTTTAGTCATCCAGGTCATGGTTGTCCTAGGAGGCAATTGGACTTTCTTTTTTTTCTTTGAAGATGTTTTGCTTCTCATCCAATAAGCTTCTTCAGCTCTGATTGCAAGGTGGGGAATGGAAGGATTTATATGCTTTGCAGACAGCTGGTCATTTGCATCCTTTTAGAGAAACGTTTTCAAGAAAAAAGAAAAAAAGTCCAGTTGCTTCCTGAAAAAGCACCTCTGGGACAACAATGACCTGGATGACTGAGAATCTCCATAGACTTTTAGCTCTGCACACCCTTCGAATGGTGTGGGAGTACATACGGACTTCCGGAACAACTGCAGACTACAGGAACCATTCACACTTCAGTCTGAGATGCAGACAACACAGACTCATCCCCAACAGCTGTTCCTGTGTTCAACAGTGAAGGGACACAGGGCAGTAAACATCCTGCAGCCAAGAAGGCGCCACACCTGTTTGCACTACTCAGGTGACTCTGAGGACACAGATAAACCTTCAAGTGGCCTCAATTACTCTTTAAAAGAATGCAAATAACCAGCTGTTTTGCAAGGTATATAAATCCTTCCATTCCCCACCATCAGTCAGAGCTGAAGAAGCTTCTTGAATGAGAAGCAAAACATTTTCAAAGGAAAAAAAAAGAAAGTCCAGTTGCCTCCTGAAAAAGCACCTTTGGGATATTCAATAAAATATTCCATTAATCAATTTTAACAGATTGTGTTAAGTTTACATTGATACCTTTTTCAGGCAGTATTCCTAGGTTTATAACATTAACATGAATTGACTAGTAAGTGAAATACAAGATTATTAAGACAGAAAAGGACATCAAATAAAGAAAAATAGGTAGAAAGTATCAGAAGAAATCAAATTTGATTCCAAAAACCGAAATCTTAATCTTACCTCCAGTCGCAGCTGCAGGTAAATAAGATATATTGCCAAGCAAAGCCTTCAGAAGGACCGAGCTAAATCCTTGTTGACTTGGTTCAAATTTCCCATTGCTACAAAAATATATAATCAATTTTATTTTAATATTTTGTTTTGTTTATCAGCAAACATTATTCAGAATTTTTTTTTTACATCCATAGGTCTCAGCAGAGAAAGGATTAATCAATGCGCAATCCAATTTCCATTTATCTAGAAATACTAAATTTGGTGGAAATGGCTCTCATAGACACAGGATTGAGCTACAAAATGTTAATTTTCTCTATAAAAGATCATCTATGTTAACATATTTTACATCAT
>JANHFR010004625.1:111960-125721 GCA_032468015.1 Mimophis mahfalensis | reverse complement strand
ATGTCTCTGCTTTTTAGTATGCTGTCTAGATTTGTCATAGCTTTCCTCCCCAGAAGCAAGCGTCTTTTAATTTCTTGTCTGCAGTCCCCATCTGCGGAGATCTTGGAGCCCAAGAAAATAAAGTCTGTCACTCTTCTTACTCCCCTGTAAAAATCTCTAAGACAGGGGTGTCAAACTTGCATTGTCATATCATTGTCACATGATGTATCCTGATTTTCCACCCTTCACTAAATCGTGTGTGTGTGTATGGTCAGTACGTGATGCATCCAGCCTGTAGACCATGAGTTTGACACCCGTGTTCTAAAAGGAAGGATGGAAATTAGGAATGGGGAAAGATATTTCAAGCCAGTATAGTTTTCTGATATTTCCAGGGTGGATTTTAAAAAAAAGTTCTAATTTTTAAAAATAATAAGCTCAAAATTAGGATAATACGAATTCCAAAGAAGAGCAATAAATAATAATAATAAAATCTAGTTGTGAGTAGTACTGCTAAGTCAATCTTAATAAAATTTAATTTTGATGTGCATTTCACACATTAGATGGCGCTATTTATCCATTTCTGCTAAACCAGGAAAACAAGAAGGAAGGGGCAGAAATGTTAGAATCAGCACACATTGCCAAGCTTAATTATTTTCAGGAAATCACTTTTGCAAGATGATGTAATTTATTTTTCCCAATATTTTAATAACATGAACACTCCATAGCAAAAACAGCTGTCAAAATTTTGAAATGGAAATAAAAGAATAATTCAAAAAGAGATGTTTAATTTTCTTTCCTACAAACCCAGAAAGTTATTGGTCAAGGTCAACAGCTCAGATGGCTTTAAGGGAGAACAGAGACAAATTCATGGAGCAGAAGACATATTTTAAAAAGCCATAGTCATAATTATTAGTTCTTACATTCTTAAATACTTTTTATATTACATTAACTATAAGAAAATATGGCCACACAAACATGAAAAATGAAGGGGTGTTATTTGATAGCACTTAAAAGGCATACATCTCTACTTTCTTTTTTGTGCAGTTCCATACAATAAAAATATTATGGAATGATCCATAATATTAAGAAAACAGAAGCTTGTGTGAATTTTAGCCTACTTCTTCAGGTGCAGGAAACATTATCTTGAAAGAACAATCCATGCATAGCAGTAACTTTTTGATACAGGGATACACATATGTGAGTACCATATGTAACTGTGAATAGCAAATGGAAGAGTCATCTGAAAATAAAATGCAGGAAACAGGAACAGCGATCATATAGTAGCCATTAATCAGACAACTGTGGAAGTAACACAGATACTGGCAAACAAATTAATACATATAGTGCAATTAAAAGATCTGCTTAATCAAGGGGAAATAGTGCTAAGTCATCTGAAGCAGCCAGTGGAACAGCTTGCCTTCAGAAATTGTGGGTGCTTTATCACTGGAAGTTTTTAAGAAAAGACTGGATAGCCACCTGTCTGAAATAGTATAGGGTCTCCTGCCTGAGTAGGGGGTTGGACTAGAAGACCTCCAAGGTCCCTTCCAGCTCTATTCTGGTTGACTGAAATCAATTTTTGAATTTCTTTCATTGGGATAACTGTTTCATTTCATTTCATTATCTGCCAAAATAAAGCTACCTGATCTGAACATTTTCACCTGAACATTAGATGGCAGCAAAGAGTTTGAAATTTCTGCGTTTCTTTGCTTCCATCTAATGTATTTCTGCAGCATAGATCCACTGTGTTGGTATTATTAGGCAAGCAGGAGAGGGGAAGTAATGATTTGTTATTGTTAGCATTTTAGATCTTGATTAATTAATAGCAATAGTACTTACACTTATATACTGTTTCACAGTGTTTCACAGTACTTCACAGCACTCTCTAAGCAGTTTACAGAGTCAGCATATTGCCCCCAACAATTTGGGTCCTCATTTTAACCCACCTTGGAAGGATGGAAGGCTGAGTCGACCTTGAGCCTGGTGAGATTTGAACTGACAAATTGCAGTCAGCCGGCAGTCAGCAGAAGTAGTCTTCGTACTGCATTCTAACCACTGCGCTATCGTCGCAGTCACATTAAATCACATTTCCAGGAATATTTTTTAAATATTATTTATAGTTTTATTGCAAAAGGTAAAACATTAAACAGAAAAGCAAAGAAAATGAAACAAAGCAAAAACATACATTCAACACTAACAATAACAAAAAAGAAAAAAAACAGGGTACAAAAAAAGAGAGGAAAATTTGATCAAATAAATTTACCATTTAACATGTAGGATCCACCCTGTCTGGGTGCTGAAAAAAAAGCAGTAAATTCTCCTCCCTTTTGACAAATATATACTTATTTATCTATATATATAAAACAGTGTGGCGGGTGGGTGGGTGAGCAGGCGTTTTGTGTGTGTGTGTGTGTGTGTGTATACAATCTTTAATGGCTGGACAGATCTCAACCAAACGTGGCACAGGGAAAGTTTAGCCTCCTGCAACAAGTACTGAGGGGGCAGAAACACTGTCTGGGAGGTCTTTGCCCCCTAAAAATAATGGCAAAGGACTGACCCCTAGGACTTCCCTCACACCTAGCTTAAACTCCTTCCTTAAGGATGCCACAATAGGTGCCAGAGAGCAGAGTCAGGCTGTGCATTACAGGCCACCAATATGGAGGCCTTTTGAAACTGACGTGGGGGCCGAGCAGGAAAGGAGGAGGCAGCAGCAGATGATATGGAGACCTAGGCCAGGATGAGGTGAGGCCTTCTGAAACCTTAGGGAGGCAGCTGGCTACAGGTTGACTATACCTGGGTAAAGCTGAGTAATCAGCTAGTCCTATATAATAAAACCCCTATGTGAGTGGCGTCCGTGTGTGTGTGCCAAATTGGTAACTGCGCATGCGCAAGCGCAGACCAATCGGCACACACGCACCGAATGCCCATCCATTAATATTTACCTCACACACTGCAGAGACCGCCCACTAATGAGAACACAAGACCGCTGACAACTACTCACTGCGCATAGAGCAGCTTCATAGAACACTGCACCGGTGTATAAACATGGCGCCCGTAGTGAGAAAAATTCACATAGCCCGATCTGTGCACGCGCGGTGCATACATTCATTAATATTCACCCCACACACTGCAGGGACCACCCACAATACTGCCGGCCAATGAGAAAACAAGACAGCTCACAGCATGGAGCAGTCTTTTTCATTTACCCCCACTCACTGTGCCTGCAATTATTGAGCAGCTTCCCAGTATTATACTATAAGACAATAGGCAGAATAAACACCGCGACCATAAGAGAATCTCACTGCGTGTGTACTGATCTGCGCATGCGCGGCTCCCAGATTCATTAATATTCACTCCACTCACTGCAGGGACCGCCCCCAATAGTGAGGGTCAATCAATACACGCAGCACCACACACTGTATGGACCGCCCACACCAGGGAGCCGTCCTATCATAACATGCCATTTAATATAGATTGTTCCTACTAATGCACTACTGTTCTAGCACCCGTTATTGAAACGGGCATAATGACTAGTATATATATAAAAGAAGAAGAAAAAGCAGTCAACAAATTAAAGTAAACATTATACTTTGTTTCCAGGAATATTTTAAATTAATATAATTGTAAGAGTGCTTAGGTAGTTTTAGGGTCAGAGATGGCTTCCTGACTAGGAGTACAGTAGGAGAATAATAGCCCAATATTTCTAGAGAACCACAGATGGCTGTGGTAGAGAGAGGGTGAGTATGGGACAAAAGAATGCTCTTCAGTAAATCCAGGAGAAAAAAAATATTTAGAGTGTTGTTGCCAATAGATGTCTTTGCTCTTAATGTAATGCCTGAAAATCTACACATACATACACATAAGCTCTGAACTGGGTGACTGTTTTTCAGTTAATTTCCATGCCCAAAAATTTTAACATGGCCTTGGGTTATAAATTATGGGCTATGGAAATACATGTCTTAATAGTATTTTTAGCAGAACTGTTAACTAAGACAAGCAGGGTAAAACTGAATTTTACACTAAAGCATAGATCTCAGGACCTGTGATTAAGTGGAACAATTTTTTTCTCAGTACAGTGAAACCTCGGTTTGTGACTGCAATCCATTCTGGAATTGTGGTCACGACCCAAATTGGTTGTGATCTGAAGCAACACTCATTGCGCATGTGCAGGCAATTCTGCTCATGCACAGAAGGGAAAACGGCACAGAAAGGAAGCTTTCCATGCCGTTTTTTGTTTGCAAGACGAGTTCTGAGTTGGGAACCGAGTCAGAACTCGGCTGGCTTTTTTGTTCGGAACCCAAATTGGTTGCGAGCTGAAGCGTCCATGAACCGAGGTTCCACTGTATACATTTTCAACCATTTGTGAATTAACTTCAGACAGTGGTTCCTGTGCTCAGTTTAATGAGTTTATACTATGAAATGTGGCTTCTAGGACCCTGATATATGCAGTGCTTGATCCAGAAAGAAAGAAAAAATCAGATTGTGAATGGACATTAAAGTGAGAAGGAAAGTGATGGAATTACAAATAATGCTCTATGCAAGCAGGGGATTGGTGCTCTTCTGGAACTATTTGGCTTGATGACAATCTATTGTCCCAATTCCCCCCCCCCTGTTGTATCCCTGGATTGAACGGGAGATGTCAGGAGGACAAATGTGTTGGAAAAGAAATGTGTTTTTCATTCAGCCATCAAAAACTGCACAGAAAAACGGTCCGGCCTTATCTGTCTTCAGTGAATTGTGGAAACACACAGCTTAGATGGAGTCTCAGCATGAATCTTGGCGGTGGATGATGCAAAGTTTGGGAAGCATGAATAAAGGTATTTATTCCTGGGGAAAAAAAATAATATGAGACCAATTATTTTCTATGGAAACTGGAAAATAAACACCCAAACTGGCAGCCAAACATCTCCTTTCTGTTTAAGAAAAAGACCAAGTGAAAGGTTACTTTGTAATCTTCACTGCTAAAGTGTTTATTCAGTTAAATTCCACATTAGCTTTTCTTAGACAAACACAGAGAGCTTGATAGAACTTGCTGCGGAGTTAATGCAAAGAGTCTCTTTGACTTCCGTGGAAGCAAGGTCATGCCCACAGGGACACTTTTCGTTGGGGGTCCGGTTAGCCCAAATCCACAATTCAGCGAAAGCCAAATATTTGGCTTCGTTCTGACATGGCGCCATTCAAGTCAATAGCATTTCAATTTGTTTAAATCTGAAACATTTGCAAGTTGCTGGCCAGGCCTATGTGAAACCCAAAATTGCTAGTGGATTTTGAAGACTGCAGTGGCTCTCCTTTTCCTGTAGTTGAATTTCCAGGTTAACTGATAATCAGGAGGGAAATTCCTGAAGAAATGTTGGCCCCTAACTCCTCTGCCCTGGAACATCAACATTTTACTGACACCCAAAGGTGCTTTTCAAATTGGGCTTTCTTGGGGTTTCCCCTGCTTGAAAACATTTTATCCAAAAATCTTCTTCAGCTTCTTGGATGAGAAGTAAAACATTTTCAAGGAAAAACAAAACGTTCAGTTGCCTTTTGAAAAGCACCTTTGGGACAACCATGACTTGGATGATTGAGAATCTCCATAGACATTTTACTCACGCATGTTACCTTGGAAAAAATGTTGGTCCTAAATATATAAGCATAAAACATGTGGAATGACCATGTAAAAGTTACAAGGCATTTCATGGTTTGGTTGAAATTTAAAAGACCTGCTGGATTCAGAAGAAAGAAGAGCTCTTAAATTTAGGAGGCCAGACATGCAGACTAAAAAAAAAAAAAAAATAACATACAGGCCCTGAAAGTCCTGTGTTTTGCTTGCCCCCCATTACTGTGCTTTGTCCGTAAAGATTTTTGAGCAATGATGACAAGTCACCTTTATTTTCATAAATATGAATAATTAAATGTGTTCAGGTTAGACTTTGATGTAGAAGCAGTTAATTACAGTATTTCAGTGAAAGATGGAGGGCTCTTCATACTCCCTTCTCCTGGGGCAAAGTCTTACTTCATTCTTAGTAAATATAATTTGGTTATGACTGCAAAATATGTACATTTTTGTTTGGATTGTGCCCCTTGGGGAAGAATTAGGAGCATATACTCTTTATTTACTTGAACTAGTTTTAGCCTAGATGCATAACACTCTCAAGGGAACTCTTAAGGTCACACAACATAAATAATTAGAACTAGTAACAATAGAAGAGAATCAGTTTGGTGCAGTGATTAAAAGTCCCAGACTAAAAACTGAAAACCAGTAAATTCTCAGTCTTGCTTTAGGAGGTAGGGTTCTGGAAATTTGTTTTAATTCATAACAGGGCTGTCCAATCTTGGCAACTTTAAGATATGGCTGGTTGAGGAAATCTGGGAGTTGAAGTCCACAGGTCTTAAAGTTGCCAAATTTGGACACTCCTGGTTTATAACATCAGAAAAGTTAAAATCCGCCCTCCAGATTAATGCTTGTCAGGAGCTCCTCCCACCAAACATCTTTTCCATGGGGTCATGCTGCACCTGCAGAGGTCAGCAGTGAAATCCTGGTCCCGCATGGGTCAAAGCATCTTTTATGTTTTCAGATTCGAACTACAGGTACTGCAGCACTTAACACAAATGCTCTCCAGCTTCACCCCGGCCAGGTAAGCTTTATTCCATGCTTTCTTCTGCCAGGTCAACTGTTTTGATATACTGGGTGGCGAAATCCAGAAAGCCCTTTGCAAGCTTTGACACTGACTTCATTGTAGGTTTGCAGTGATTTGTACAGTCTTCTCCTCTTTCTGGCCGATTTAACCTACATGGGTCGGGTTTTCTATCCAGCGCCTTGACCCATTGAGCTTCTTTCTTCACAGCAATTAGAAAATGTACACCGAAACGTGCAGTTTCCATAGGTTCACAGAGAAGCAAGTGTTACAGGTGAAGTAATCTGTTTGCATAGGGCAGCCTGCTGCATCAGTCAAGTGGGCTCTGTCCTACTTGCCAGCAGAAGCTCCCCGGATCTGTCTACTGCATTCAGCAGCTGCCAAAAGGTTGTTGCTAGAGTAGTTGGATTCTCTCCCAAGGCAGACTTTCCATAGCAAAGCAACAAGCCATTCAAGTTCATCTATGGCTGCTAGTCTTCCTGGCTTTTTAAACATCTGCCACAAACTGTACTGTGGTGGCTCTGTAGAAAATCATGCAAATGCTTCATTCATGAGGCTACAAAAGGATTCCAAAACATGATCTGCTGTCTTCACGCCAGGCAGTCACAATGTGTGTTTGAAGTACTGGTTGATCAATGCTTATTTTGGGAGCATTATAATAAATTGAAGAGCAAAATTCACTGCTGTTTAAAAAAGAAAAGAGATTTAGGCAGGAGTGTGTGGTCCCAGCCTGGAAAACAGTCCACTTCTGTAGCCACCCCTGCTGGTTCAGGCTCTCAGAGGACCTTAATTTATTCGCTAATAAGATCTATGGAGGATTTGCAAGTCGAGTGTGCACGGCAAAAGTGGGGGGGATTGGGAAAAGAAATTGCACATTCAGTTTGCACTCATTTGCACGAGACATTTTAAAGAAGTGTGTAACTAAACCAATTTAAGACATTTTTTTGCCCACACCCATTTTGCACACTAGTTTGAAAAGAGATCATTAAATCAGATAAATGATAGAGTCATAGAGTTGGAAGGGACCTTGGAGGTCCTCTAGTCCAACCCCTTGTCCAAGGCAGGAGACCTTGATTCCATCCCAGACAAATGGCCGGCCAATCTTTTCTTGAAGACCTCCAGAGATAGAGCACTCAGAACTCTGGGAGGCAAGGCGTTCCATTGATAAATTGTTCTCATGGTCTGAAAATCCCTCCTTGATTCTAGGTTGCTTCTCTTCTTAATTAGTTTCCATCCATTGCTTCTTGTCCTGCCCTCAGATTCTTTGGAGATCAATATCACAACAGAGACTCCCTTGGAGGACTTGGTTCAGGAGCTATGCAGCTTATTAAACATTTAATTTACAATAGTTAAATATTTATTTTTGTTTAACAACAGTTTATTTTTAGCAACCATTATTAAATATTTATTTACAGTAGGTGATTTGCTAGATTGAGGGCTTTTATTTGGATGCTTGTGCGGTCTTTTTACTGGGATTGAGTCTGACATGGAAATGCATGAATTAAATGCAACTCTCTCAGAGTAAGTTGACGGGAAAGAAATGGGATGCAATTTAATTGCAGTTTAGTAGCAGAATATTTTCTTTTCAGAGACAAAGGAGACATTTTTCATTGCTAGCAGAAATCTAGTTTTACAGAAAAAAAGTAGACTGTACAAGGCAGGGGATGGGATGGAGCCACTTTTAACATTTGTTGATGGTCCAAGGGCTGCATGCTTCTCTTTCTTGTTTATTTGTTTTTTCTTCTCATTTCTGGGAGTTGCACTGATATTGGAAATCATTACTTCTGGAAACACTCTCGCCTTTGATAAAGGCACTTACCAAGAAAGTGAGGAAGCTCTAGTTACTTATCTCTTGCATCTGTTTTCTTTCCATTTTGATTTTCTTGAAAAAATAGTGAAAAACAGAAGAAACAATGCTGTTTAACAATGAAAAAGGGGGAAAGTAGAAATTAATTATATTGCAGGAACATAAATCAACACTGGGGCAATTATTACATTGCTAACTTTGCAGCAATGATATTGTAGTTGGTAAGGAATAAACAATCAGAAAAGGCAAATAGGAAATACTTTATTAAAAGTATAGAAACTCTGAGAAATCTCACTTGTGTCTTATCAGTCAACACTGGACATATTGCTGTTGTTGCACTTAAGATTTATTATGAAAAACAAAATCCCACAACTCTGGAAAAAAAAATAGGGATACGGATATAGAATCCTTTGATTTATAGCAAAAAGATACAAGTAATGTAAAGCATATCTTTTCATCTCTACTCCTAACTTGTAAATGCAATTTTTTAAAATACAATATGGACTTTCTGTCTGGTAAACCCAGAGAAGATGAGAGCTAATCTTTCCTGCATCACAAAAGCAATATCACTGTGAAAAGGAACCCAAAGTTGGCATCTTATGATAGTATGGGTATCAAGTATTGTTTACACGTGCATAAGCATAACTAAGGAATAAAGATGACAATCATTAGGGTGATTTGTTCAATTGGGGGGCAATCAGAGCCATGTTTCAACGTCATTAGTTTGATCAGCTTGAACTCATGGTGAGATGATGCTGAAAGCATTGCCAAGGAAGGATGCCACACACGTTGGGAAGTCCTTAGATGGGGAGTCCTCAGACTTGAAGAAACTATGGGAGGTACCACTACTCAGGAAGAAGTTCCAGGTGGGAGAGACTTGAAGAAGATGAGGGTGCAAGCAGGCTCATATTCTATTATCTGGCAGGAGCATGAATCAATCCTGTCTCTCCTGACCAATTTAGTTCTAGATGGGCAGTAGGAAAGAGAAAGTGAGGGAAAAATGTCTTTGTTTCCTGGACCACCAAGTAAAGACTTTTCTCCCGTTACTGGTTATATCCTAAGAGTCCTCTGTGAATCAGTTGGCAGTGTGTCTCTAATTCTAAAGAGAAAGGAAGCACCTTCAACAGTAATCTTAAGATTACAATACAAATAGTTTATACATTGCACTTTTAATTTAAACAAGTTCTGTTTATAATGTGTTGTTTCTTGCCTTGGGAAAGCTTGGTTATGAAAAAAGTTAATTTTTTTGTAAGGTAAAATCTGGACAAACTACTAATAATATTTAGTAAATGCATTAAGTAAACAGACTTTAAACCCACTTTACTTTTTAACACTATTTACTTACTAAGTAAAAAGTGTACAAGTCTTTTATCGTATTTTGCAGAAAGTTGCTCCCCCCCCCTCCGCTGAATGTAGCCTGTAAAACTGGCTGTTTGGCTATATTTGTATTTTAAGTGGTTTGCTTTTCTGCTTACTTCAGTATCCTGTACTATTTCATATTGCAATATTTTTCATTGTTGCAAGCAAACCAGATCAATAAATCAATATCTGGATGAAAGTCTTTCTGTGGAAATCAAATGAGTAATAGCAAATTTTGCAATAAGGTGACCTTGTCAGAATCAGAATCCAGAAGAATGAAAAAAAAAAAGTTAAGTCCTGCAAGAAAATTATGTTCGGCCTGTGGTTGATGAAGATTAGAACTACAAGTATGTTCTGCTGGGAATGGCAGAGCAGCTGGTGGTACATTTTGCCCTAATTCCATCTCAGATTCTGCTCCTCGTGATGATGGAGAACCTATAGAGAGATGGTGGTGTTTGCAGTAGAGGTGTTGGTATAGATGAGCTGTTCTCTACTTAGTTGATGAGCGGTGATTGTCTGTGGTGGCTCAGTAGAAAGAGCAACAAGGGAGTGCCACTTCCAATTTTTCCCTCCCTCTTATGTCTGGTGCATGGGACAGAGCATTAGCTGGCTAAATTAGGCTAGCATGATCTGATACAGTATCATGAAGATTGGAGCCCTTGCTGGAATGGATTGGAAGTAGAGTTCTTTAAGATGATGGTTGTGAAACTGCCTTCTCTGGCCCAAAGTTTGAATGATATCAGGAATTCTTGGCCCTCATGGACTTGACCCAGCTTATTAATGGCCCAACTCATACTAGTAATCACACATTACACCTGATTTTTGCCCCAACATGAGGTAGGATCGGAGGGTGTTAATATCAATACCTTGCTGCAGAGACATCATTCCTTTTTTGAACCTGGGATTTTTCTTGTTGGAGAGAGTGAGGATGTTTTTCATTTCCCCCCACACCAGATTTTAATGGACCCACTGAGATTTTAGAGGCAGCTTAGGGTTATTTCTGAAACTCTGGTGTACAGTTGAATTGAGACTCTGGTCACAGCTTGAAATGTGGCTGAGCACTGGGGCAGATCATGCTGCACAGAATCTCTATGTCACAGATCATGTAGAACTCTCTGGCTTACAGAAACACCGAGAGAGATGAAACAACTCAAAAGGTGCCTAGAGCACCACTGGAGGAAGTCAAAGAGCTAATCTGATGGGACACTGATGGAAATCTTTATTAGGACTGCTCTTTTTGTCATTACAGTGATGAAGAGAGCTTGCTTCTCTGCTCTTATTGTGCCCACAGTTAGTTCTCTTGTGGTCCGGTGTTAAACTAGATCCCTCCGGGTAAGGAGAGATTGAGAGAACCCCTGGAAGATTATTCTAGGCAACTATCAAGTTAAACTCATTCAGGGTGGCTTTAAGTTGGAGTCTGGCTGGGTTAACTGGTCCAGAATGCAGAGGCATGTGCAATTTCAGGCACCCCACTTTTTTCAATGCACTTGCTCCCAAGTTGTTTTGAGGTGCAAGTCAAAGTGCTGGCTACCACTTTTAAATCCATATATGACATGAGGTTAAGTTATCTGAGGAGCCTAACCTCATGTCATTCATGCTTTTCCTGAGAACATTTACCTATCCCAAGGATTTGATAGAATGAACTTGCTGGATGTTCTTTATATTAAAATGTTCTGATGAGATCTAGGAATGATTCTTTTCTATAGCTGCACCAACTCTATGGAACATGTAGCCTTACATATGAGATGTATAGGATTTGCCTCCCACAAGCTGTTAAAACCTGGCTCTTCCCTGAGGCTTTGAGCCATAATGGGTGGGTGACCCTGGCATTTTTTATTTTTTCTGGGAGACAGAGTTATGGTGCTGGTGGTGTGTTAATCCTGTGCTTTTATTATTTGTGTGTTTGCTACCACCCAGGCTTGTTTTATATAATACGGGTGGCCATATATATATTTCTAATAAGAATAAATAAATACTATGTCATATTCTTTGACTTTATTCCAGAATTTTCTGTAAAGGAGAGGTTGAAGGTGTTCGTGGCTGGTTTAACAGTAGTGAAGAAGGAAATAGCAAAGTATTCCACACGTATGAAATTATTACCATCTGGGTTTATTATCCAGACATTCTCCCTTTGATTGTGCTGAATAATGGACATTTGGTAAACATTGCACATGGACAGTGTTATTAATATTGCAAACTTAGTAAGAAAGTGAGGTCATAAGTACAAGATTAGACTAGCAGAAGAGAGGGCAGGATTCCAGCAGATAACATGAAGAACTTGCAGGGCTGAAGGCTTTGAAGGTCAGCTCCCACATGGGCAAAAGTTAATGCTGTCACTTGATGGAGTCTGTCCAGCAATTTACAAAAGTCACTCTCCTACATTTTGGCTTTCACCCAACAACTTAACAGCACAACTACAGACAGGATATTCCTATTCTTGGCTGAGAGATGGTTTGCCTTTCTAGCTGAAGTGGAAACCTTGCTTGCAGTTGCAATATACACATGCAAAGTAATCTGCAAACTTGCTTCCATCTGCAATCTAGGCAAATGTTGACTGATATTAACAGTGTGCACCCACCATGCTCAGTTGAAACAAATTGCAACCATGCTGACTGGCAATTTTGGAAACTGTGATTGTGAATTATCTGAAGAGCACTAGCTTGAACAAAATTGCTTTAAGAATGATTGCTGGTTTCTAGGTACTTTAGTGCCCGTTGTGATCTGGTACTTATTGCCCTCATTTGTTAGAAGACCCTGTTAATGTTGACTAAAACATTTTCAATTTTGGAGTGCTTTGAGATTGAAATATGGTTGATCTGGCCATAGTGGAAAGGTTCCAAGGCTGGTAGGACCATTCTGAAAATGTTTCAAGCGTGAAGCCAGGATTCTACACTTGAAGGGAGATACGTTTTATTTTGCTAAGAACATTATGCAATAAGACCAGAATGATTGTTTCAACCTTCTGTTTCAACAGGGATCTTTTTGATAAGAGTCCTGGCTTTTCCCCTTTCTGCTTACAGGTCTGCTTCACCTTTTGGGTAAGGAAGCTTCAGCATAGTCTCACAGAAGTATCATTAAGCTGGGTGCTAAAAAGTGTTTTTTGTTTTTTTTTTAAAGGCGGGGTTGTAGGAGAAATAAGTTTCACATTTTGGGATTGTTTGAGTGGAGACTCCATACCTGAAGAGAGGACACAAAAAGGAAAAAGTTCTTTTTTAAAAAATAGCACAAGGAAATACTCATGAATTGCTGTAACCTCTACACTTCCATCGGAATAGCGATGGCTTAGAGGAAGCAGACATAATAAACATATATTGTTTTTGTAATGAAGTAAAGGTGAATAAACACATGCTTTTATAGGCTCTCCCAAAATAAATTGACATCATTCGTTTGTTTATTGACTAAATTTCAGATCATAAATCACAATCTTCCTGTCTTAGTGTTGCTCCAGAAGATCTCAGAGTTTTCTTCTACCAATTCCTTGCCTCTGTTAGCCTTCTCTGCTTTGCCACTGAAAAAAATGAAAATAAAAACATTAAAGTGTCACACTACTTCTAGATTAGTCCTTGAAGTCACCAGAAGTCAAGCTGAACTAGAAGAAAGTTTTACCTTTCTTTTATGAACTTGTATTTTGTTTTTGGAAAAAAAAATGACTGGGATTGGGCTGTGGGTCCCCCCCCCCACTCTTAAGTAAGCCATATGGAAGAAAGGTTGAAGTTCTTGCATAAAATAGTGGAATCAGAATGAGAGATTCAGGCAAGTAGCTTAGGTCTGGCAGGCCGAATGGAGATCTCCAGGTACTGGAACTCTGTGGAGATATTCTGTGTTCTTTCTGTGTTTGCATGTGCCTTGCATGTGTCCGGGGTTGAGCCTTGGGGTAGGGCTAGTCATAGCTGTTAGATCCGAAGATCAGGCGCAGGAATGAGGATTCGGTAGCCAAGAGTGATTTCACGCAACAGCTCTTTTAATCATGGTTAGGACCCAGCAATGGGCTGGGAGAAA
>JANHFR010004625.1:64168-74731 GCA_032468015.1 Mimophis mahfalensis | reverse complement strand
CATCTTCAAACTGCCAAGGCTGAGAAACACTGATCTGACAAGTCTTGAGCCCAGTAGAAAACTACTAGCATAAAATATTCTGTTTCCACTAATGATCTTTGTCTGTCACATATGCAAGGGCATTACAATACAAGCCCTTAACAGTGAACAAGACACATTAAGAACAGGCATGGCTGGATTCCCCCAGCTGTGTTTCTCTGCCTTCCCACCAAACAGCCAGCTGAAAAACATCCACCAATCACTCTTCTACGAGATGCCACTGGGTTTGGGGAAGGAGACGAGTTTTGACAATGACTAGACCGGCTGTTTTAATAATCCTTCAAAACTTGTTCTGATTTTGCAGATTTTTTTTTGTTGACGCACTCAAAAGAAGCTCTATTATTAGATAACTGGGCTCCTTTTAAATATAGGCTTAACATGTGCCAGAAAACTATCAAAATCATGTTCAAAAGCAGCCAAAAAATAGCTGACAGGCACAAATGGGGTTCATTAAGAAGCAAGGAGAGACTCTCTGCTCCTTCTGTTTCTGCTGCCAGTGCTGCTCAGTTTTTTAAAGCTAATCTAGGCTTCCAACCTGAGGGTGAGGAAAAAAAGAGAGACCCCATTTTGAAAGAATAATGCCCAGAGACTGCTTAGAAGAGATATATATATCCCTGTACCAATCTAAAATGGCCGATGGAAGGCATGCTGCTGACTTCATGCCAAGGGTAATTGATAGAGTACATTTACAGATATCTAAGAAAAGCTTATGTTGTATGGGGAAAACACCAATTTAACAGTGATAGAGCTTTGGCTGCCTCAAGTATGGGCTGGGGATCAGGTGAAGGAAATGTCACGAGGACACAACTACAAGTTGGTAGATGTTTGTACCAGTGGTGGGATTCAATTATTTTTACTACCGGTTCCATGGGCGTGGCTTAGTGGGTGTGGCTATGCTGTCAGGCAATCAGAGGTGGTATTTGCCGGTGTCGGCCAATCAGAAGTGGTAATTGCCGGTTCTCTGAACCAGTCAAAATTATCACTGCCGGTTCTCTGGAACCTGTCGGAACTGGCTGAATACCACCTCTAGTTTGTACCACAGTTAGCTGCATGTGAGGAAAGCATTTCAGTTTATTGCTGCGTAAAGGGGCAACATTTAGCATCTCTGTCCAATCTTAGATGATTTCTAAATATTTGCCCTACTATCCCTTGGCCTTTGCCTGTTTTGAACCAACGGTAAAGCATGTGAAAACATGACTGTCCCTTACTTCTTTAAACATCTAATCAGCATTGATATATTAACATTGGCAACTTTAAGAGAAGAGAACTCCCTGCCAACTATGCTGGTTAGAGAATTCAGGAAGTTGAAGTTTTCCTGTCTTAAAGTTGCCAAGGTTAAGGGTTGCTAATCTGTATTATTTACAAAATAATCCAACCACCCCATGTTTTTTTTTTAAAATACATTGACATTATTTATAGAAAAGAAGATATTTAACAAAAACCACTCCCAAATACCATTTATAGGGTTATCTATGTCTCTTGACCCAATTAAGAGTTAAAATGGGAAATATAACTGGAAAAAAGAAAGTGGAACAAGTATTGAGAAATTTAGATATATTAAAAAACGCACTAGCAGCATGCTAGTTAATGTTGTTTTTCCACTGCAAGTTCTAGAAGATCCTCATTCAAAATTTCAAGGACTATTGGATCAATGCTTCTTTCACGAAGGAACAATTTATCTTAACTCCCAGTGCAGGCCATAAACCTATCATTTTGAGTATGTTGTTGTAACCTCCTGTTTTTGATGGAATGTGCTGAGGATCAAATCAAGAGCTGACCATTTTTAAGGCTGAGTCAAGGACAAGGATAATTTATTGCTTTGCATCTTGCCAGAATAGGGTAAGGGTAGGGCATAACCATAACATATTGATTAAAGGTACTCCAGATGCAGTCTATCTTCAGCAAGATCTATAAATCCAGGTTGATGTTATTGGTCAAAGGTCCAGTGAACATGCAAGGCAATTATTTCAAATTATGAATAATATAGGTCCAATGAGAATTAGATTAAAATAGAATTCCACTGCAATAAAGCATGTATAATCCCGCTTCATCACTTTTCTACTTAAGCTGTGGAAAGATTTGTTCAGCACTCTACATAGGGCTGGTTAAGTTTATTTATTAATTTCAAGATGGAGAAAGCATCAGGAATTTCCAATGCAATCCGAGCCTCAGGGCCAAGTTTAGCACCAGAGCTCATGTATTGCCAGAATGCTAAAGAAGGTAAGTTAAATTCCAATTTAAAATCCACAGTTGTATTTAAGACAATTGCCTCCTATTATTTATTTCTTCAAACGGGAGAGCTTCAATTGCTTTGGTACTATAACTCTCTGAAATCCTAATTAGCAATTACAATTTCTTATACTGAAATAGTGCAGTCTATCATACGAGAGAGCGGAGGTGTCAAACTGGTAGTCTGCAGGCCAGATGTGTCATGTGCAGGACATGCCCACCCCAGCTCTGTGAAGGAAAAAAAAAACTTGTGATACATGTGACAGCAACATGACCCGGTAAGTTTGACACCCATGCAGTAGAAAAATACAACATTTTGATTAATCACTGCAGAACTTTTGATGTAGCTCCTTATTTTATAGTGTGATGATTTGTCCTAATAAAGGTGTATCTTTCTCTGGCAAATATTTTTATTCCCAAGCTATTTTTAAAGTACTTCTTTGGTATCAACTCCAATTTATTTTACCCTGAAGTTAAAAGCAAAAGAAGATAGAACTGGTGAAAATTAAAGTATCACCAATCCCAATGAAATATATTTAAGCATATATTTAACTGTTTAGGGTGATACCAATGGGTTATAACAGTGCGTAAGTATCTTGGATCACACTCATGCCACAAAACTCCAAAACCTGCATTAGAAAAGATGCTGTATCAGGAGGATTGCCTTTGGAATTGGATTTCAAACTAGCCTTCTTTCTTTTGTGCAGTGTCTCCTGAGTTGTCTACTGCTGTGAAAACAGTCAGGTTCTCACAGCATCAGCATTCTCAAGTGATGAGCTCAGGTAGAAGCAGTTGCTATTTTGTTCAAATAATTTTCTCTAACCAGTAAAGCGGCAAGGGAAATAATCAAAGAATATAAAACACAGAAAGGTATTATCTTAATTGCAAGATTACCTGATATATTTCCCTACTGAGAGATACCTTTCCAAAGAATAACCCTTTCTTAAAGGCAACGTAACAGATTTCCTCGAACTTGCAGTGCAGCCAAAAATATCAGACTTCTGGTCAGTGCAAGTCCTGGAAAATTGTATCTTCTGATTCCATTATAGCTCCTCTGAATAGAAACTATCTGGCCCTGCCAAAGATGAAACCATTCCCACAGACCCCCTCCCCCTCCCCTCCAACACTTCTAGTATGTTTTTGCTGATTTGACAGAAAGGTAGAAAGTTCACATTTATTGAGTTCATCTGTGCTTTGTTTGTGCTTTGATTTCTTCTTGGAAACCAGGTCCATTCATACAAGTTTAACCTGGTTAAAGTTATAGCAGTTGCTATACAGTAATACAATACACTACATTTTGTTACTTTCAAAATGTTAGTTTTTCTGCAGCTTATCCTGCTAAGTCAGGGCTGTTAAACTCCTGGCCTGTGGGTCGGATGCGTCACGTGCTGGCCATGCCCGGTTTAGCGAAGGGAGAAAAAGTTCCGATAGGTCATGTGACGCTGCCATGACAATGTGACGTTGACACCCCTGTGCTAGGTGAACCTGCAGGCTATTTGCAAAACACTTAAGCCTAACAACTGATTTTCTGGGTTTGTTCAGTAACCTAACCAAGATGACTTGGTTCAAAGACACAAAAAAGTCAAGATCAACCATACTTAGCATGTGGAGTATACAACATCTTTTAATCAATCCAGCTAAATATATTGTATGAATGAAGTCACTATATATAAGGAAAAAGAAAACCTATACATACAGTACACCAGGTGCAATGTATCTTTTAAAAGTAATGTTCTGCCCCACAGGATTGGGATAGGAAGCCTGTTTTGAGATTTAGATTTAGAAGCCTACTTTTAGGCTGGGGATTATGGGGAATCAAAGCTATTCACACCTGCAAGGCACTAGGTTTTGGAAGGTTACAATTATGTAGTGTAAAAGCTCCACTACTGTTTTTGATTTCATGCCCAATGTAATTGCCTTCATGTATCACATGCATCAGAAATCTCATTAGGTAGCATTCCTTAATCATTCCAACTCTGGCAAAATTTTAATGGCTAACATTGCAGAGGTAATAAATGTTTTGGGAAAATAGGCCACACTATCTTTGTTAAAATGGAATTATTAGCTTTGAATATAAATAATGAAAACAGATAACTTTATATCAGGTTTTTAAGAAATAATGTATGGATGTCTTATTTTAATAACTTTAAGTATGTCAGCATTAAGCCCTAGAAGAGAGATCTCATGTAGTTCAATGGCTGAACCATGTTTAGACATCTACCACCACGTGTATACAAATCTCTGTATTGTATAATTGATATAATAGAGTGACACAAGAGCTCTACTTCAACACTAACTGAAAAACTCGAGAATAGGGAAATCTGAACTGCAATAAAAATGAAATTACTATTTCATTTTAATTATAACAGTAGGCACACAGCTCATGACACAGAAATCCATTCTGTTTATATAACATACTCAACCTGGTTAAAATCATAGCAATTCCTATACAGTGCTACTACTACTAATTAGATGTAGGTAATGGGAATACGTTAAATAATAGCCACATTTTAAAATAATCCATTCTTTTATAATATATAAAACAGTCACAAACACGATTGTACATATTTATTCTTTATTGTATTGCACAAAGTGTCTACGCAACTCGGGGCCATCAAAATAGTCCCTGAACACCAATTACTCTAGCACAACCTCTTCTGAGCATTGTAACTAGTTGGTACCTCCTTCTAAAATGTAAAAGAATCCATTGCAAAATTTTAAACATTTGTCAATATTAATAACCAAGAGGACAAAGTTAAAAGATCAAAATATGGATTTTATGTGAATGCACACAAATATACAGTTTATACTCAAGATTCTCAAAGAAAGGAAAGAAACAACAGTTCTCTGGTGCAATCACAAGAGTTTCTGTTTGTAGAAGTTGTTAAAAGTGTAATGTGCATAGAAATAGATTTCAGCTCATAAAATAATGCAGCTTTAACTTCACTTTATTTCTTCAGATTGTCAAGTACTGAGAATGTATTGGCATAAGAGTTTGCACAGAAATTGCCCTTAACTTCAGTGGCACCAGTTTGTATTGGCTACACTTTCTTACGAGTTGAACAGAAAAAACCATTCCCATTTCAGTTTAGAACTATACATTAACACTAAACAATAACAGTGCAGCCAGAATGAAAAAAAAAAAACTTTGCTAATATAATAACAACAATTGTTAATAGTAGTACTAGTAAAAAGAATTTCATCATTCTGGGGAGTTACAAATAATTTTGAACTAATTTTTATTTCATAAAACTTCTGCCTGGCATACACAGAATATTTGAGAATCAAACACTTTCTGATTTTCAGAATAAGTTCAAATATTACATTGACATCTTTTGTTTTAATGAAACATTTTAATACAGCTGAAAATTGTGTCATTAAAATATGTACTCATTTGAAAACATTTGCCATGCTAAAAAATATGTAAAAAAATAGTTTAAAGTCATTTGTTTTTAGAAAACATGTCAATTGCAAAAAGAACCAATTTCTTTATATACACACAAAAGGCACAATCCATCCAAAGGTAAGCCTATTTCTTTTCCATTTATTCTCCATAGCTGAGATTTAAATATTTACTTAATTTTCCTCATTCAAATCAGTTGAGGTTTGACACCTTTTTATGAATAAGCAAAAATACTGTGAGACTATCAGTAATGCGTCAGATTGCAACTTTAATTGCTTGATATTGGATGGATGGTGTCTGCACATTTCAAACATATTTATTTAAAGAAAACTTAGAGGGCACAAAGCAGCAAGTTCTATGATTTATTTTTGTCCATTACACTGAGTACTTCATCCAAAAGAGAGGGTCCGAGGTCAAGCTGCAAGGAAAGGAGGGGCTCTGCTAGGTCTGACAGAGGGTCGTCTGATTTAGCCTGCATCTTGGTTTGATCACATGACAGATGAGGGTTGTCAAGGAATTCCTCTGTTTGCCATTTGGTGTATTGTTCTGAATGGCTAGTTGAATGGCTGTCTGTTCCATTAGTATAATATGATGCTGGCGCTTTCTGCTTCCATGTGATGTCATCTTTGTATATTTTCCCATTCTCCAAGTGTTTGCTCTTCTCCTGCAACTTTTCTTCCATTACGGGCTCACAACTATGCCTGGGATTCCTCAGGGGTCCCAACGAGTCCCGCTTTGAATTAAATGTCACTGGTGACAACAAGGGCAACATGAGGGCTTGAGAACCACCGATGGCAGGAAGCGATATGGCATTTTTAAGGACGGGGGAAGGAGTTTCAATAAACACTGAGTCAGACGTGCTGTTTGCCCTTAGGAATTCATTGCATCCTTCATATTGGCTGGCTGCTGTTTCTCCCTCATTTCCAGGTAGAAGCTCATAATTTCCTTTCAGAAAAGAGATGTCTCCAAACACATCGTGTTGTCCTTCTTTCCCAATGTGAATTGTGTGGCGGAAGTCACCCAACGGTGGACTGATCATATCCGGAGACAAAATGTCCCTCAACTTGAATTTCTTTCCTTTCTTATTATTGTCAGCTTTCAAGTAGATGGGTGTTTTGGCTGGCATCTTTTGACAATATGTGGAAAGAGAATCTTGTTTGTTTAAAAAAAAAAAAAGGGAGGGGAGGGGGCAAAATACTCTAGATGTACAAAATCTTTTTATCCAACCAATTCTTTTGTGTGTAGTATAAATCTATGCTACATTATTGATTGCAGTATCATTTATAAAAACATTCATATAACTATCAATGATTCCGTCTCACAAACAATATTTTGGAAGCTGGGTTGTTTTCACGTATAGTATGTTTCTTCAAGATGTCTGAGAGAGCTAGAATGCTGTGTTGTTTTCTCTCTGAACCCTGTAAAAGAAACAAGTATACCTTAGTATTTACTCTCTGTAATATATTCAATCTCTATCGCAGAAACAATGAATGATACTTTTATTAGTTCTGGCATGATTAGCTCTGTGAAGTAGTTTTGTTTTCATTAAGCAAGATAAAAAAGTAATCTAAGAGCTAACTAGCCTTTTTTTCTAATTTGGCTCCTTGGACACAATTGTCAAACACAACTATCTTGATAAATTTACTATTTTGGTTTCTCATTTTTCTTATTCTATCATGGAATAGAATTCTTACGTTCAGCGGTCATACTTAAGGACATTCCATTTAAACATCTATGCCAAAAAGGACCTTCACGTTTGTTAGCCTTTGAAACACAAAACTGAAATATGTTTCTATTTGAGATTTAAAGGTCAAAGCCCAAATTGCTTAAACAAATGCCTACAAATCTTTCAACTCATCCAGGTGATTAACTCAAATACTAGTCTAACTTTCTATTTGTATAATGTGGCAAATTCTGTTTCAAATAATATTTCATGCAGAGAGTTTAATGCGTTTGGGTAGCTGTCTTTGTATCCATGTGTGGTGTGTATGTATACACATCAACATACAGATACTCAGGTTGCAAGTGACGATTAAATAAAAATATTGAAATCATAATCATAATCTTAGTATTAAAACTGCACTTTCAAACCTTACTGACATTTTGTTCCTGTCCAAATTTGTTTTTTGTGGCTGGCTTCCAATTTTAGGCTAAAACAATTTAACAAAATGAAAACATGATTAAATTATCAGTTAAAAGCCACCCACTGAAATAGTAACCAGTTAAATAATCACTTCCTCAACAAACCAATGGATTTTAAGCTATGAAAGCATTTCAATCAGGGATTCAAATTAACTTTTATTCTGATTTTCACATATTTTGTAAGGAAGGACACACACTAAGTAATAGTTACTTTAATACATACAAATGTATAAGTGGCTCTTCCCATAATAAATAGAAGTAAAGAGAGGCACTTAAAAAAAAGAAATAAACAATTAGTAGAAATATACAAAAACTATACGATAGGAAAAAAAAGGAAACTGAATATTCTAAATCAGAAGTCCTTAACTTTTGCAACACTATAGCCCTTTAATATTAAAAGACAATTCTTCAAAATTCTCAAAATGTTGATTTCAACCAAATCAATTGTAAATAACTCCTTTTAAAATATTAGAAGCATAAGAAAGAAAAATATGCTGAAACTAAGAGTCACCTACCATGGGGATAAGAAAAAAAATGAAACTTTGCAGGACTGAGTGAAGCCAAGTAAGTGCCTTCAAGAAGGAACTATACAGTGGAATGCTTCAGTTTGCAACCAATCCGGGTTCCGACCCGAAAAAGCCAGCGGAGTTCTGACTTAGTTCCCGACTCAGTTCCCGACTAGTTCCTGACTCAGAACTCAGCTTGTGATCAAAAAACGGCGTGGAAAGCTTCCTTTCTGCACCGTGTTCACTTCTGTGCATGTGTGGTGAATGTTGCTTCGGGTTGTGACCAATTCAGCTTAGGTCCGCAATCCCAGAACGGATTGCGGTCGTGAGGTTCGACTATATTGCAAAAAGCAAGGGAACAGAAGATATTCCCAATATTTAAATGAGGAAAAGATCCAATTGGCTTTCACAACAAGCTATCCTGATAATCAGAGAGAGGATGAAAGGCTTGAGCAATGTGACAGAGGCATGCAACAAAAGCCTGGAAACAGGATTTTATCTTCAAGCAAGAAAGAATAAGAAAAGATATGTAAATCTAGAATATCAATAACCAGAGGCCTATAACCAGGAAACGGAAATGAGAGCTCTTTTAACAGAAATGACAGGAAAATATAGGTAGAGTAGGAATGCTCTCAAGAATAATCATGATCTGACAGAACAAATTTGATTGAAGAAAAGGATCTCAGGAACAGATAAATATGTACATGTACCAAAAATGCAAATAAGAGATTAAGGAGGAATGCAACTAAAATTGAGATAAGATTATGGAGGATAAGGTTATTTCTGTAACAGCAAAGCTGGAACAGTTAGGCAATAGACTTTCTAGCAGTAATATGTAAAAGACGAATACTGTGAAAAATAAGGGAAGAACTAGAAACATTTAAATTATTTGGAGTCAGATTCTGAAAATAACAAAGTTTAAGAAGAACCAATCAATCGTGCAAAGGTCCCTCATGATATATTTAAGATTGCCTGGACTGGTTTGTTAAGGTTTGTTAAGAGTGTTCCTGCACTCTTCAGGTTCTCAGATCTGATTGTAATATTACTCCTGTAGTTGAAAAGCAGTAAAAAACAAAACAAAACACAGTTGCTTTTTCTGTCCTTGCTTCCCACAAGGCTAAAAAAAAAACCAACCCTAAATATACCACACATATTATTTCATCACTTGAAAAAGGTGGGATGATAATGCCTATAGAAAGCAGAAGGAAACATAATTTGTGGATCTCTGGCTTCTATATCAAGCTGAAAAATGTGAATAGTATGTTGAAGAGGCTAGTCCTCTTTTTCTGATATGCCTGTTAGCTAAGTGCCTGATAACATACGCTTATTTAAAAAAAACCCAAAACCTGTTTTTCAATGGGTAAGAACAAAGTTGTGCTTCAATTGTTTCCTGTGAAGACTTATTTTATTGTTTTAAAAAATGTTTAAAAAGTATACTCTATGCTACATTTTCAGCAATTTAAATGCAGGCAGCACTACAGACTTCTACGCAACTACTACCCGATTGCTTGTAGCCTTGGGTAAAAAAAAAATTCAAATAGCTGATCAAAAATACCTAAATCATATTCTTATTTACGGGACAACAGTTTAGAATCAAAATCCTGTCCTTATTCTAATCATTTTGATTTTTACAAATCAAATTTTTACAAATAGGGTAAAGAAACAGATCACTGGAGTTTCAATCTAGAGCTATTTGGAATATAAATCTTTCTAATAAAATGCATAAATGTATTTAGAAACAGTAAACCTATCATGGTTCTACATGTAAATGCTCAGAATCAGAATCCAACAGCTTTAAAAAGTATCACACAAGATCCAATCTGGGTTGGTCACTCGGATCAGACATTTTGAGCTTTTGGACTCATACTGGAGCTGATCCTCCAGGAATTGGTTAGGAACCAAAAGCCTGGAAGACTAAACCTCCCATTCTGGTGATCAACCCAGTTTCGATCCTGTCAAATTAACTTGGGACACATTTATTTGCCTTCATTCTTAAGTATAACACAATCCACATATCTCCTCCTGAAGGTGCCTCTCTCTGCCCTCAAAATATGTCATTGGAAAAATATGTGTGCATTTAAATGTGTGTATTTAATAAGCATTTAATTTAAGAACCAAGGTGGCACAGTGCTTAGAATGCAATAAGGTAAAGGTAAAGGTTCCCCTTGCACATATGTGATAGTCGTTCTCGACTCTAGGGGGCAGTGCTCATCTCTGTTTCCAAGCCGAAGAGCCAGCGCTGTC
>JANHFR010004625.1:0-11891 GCA_032468015.1 Mimophis mahfalensis | reverse complement strand
GTGGGAAAGGGGTTATGGGGGAGGGAGAAAATTGAAAATGTATTTTTTGTAAAACTTTAAAAAAACAAAACAAAACAGAGTAATTATTTTTGTAAATAGGTGTGAAATAAAATGCCTATCTTGATGCCCATAAATGAACTGCTTCAATAGCCACCCTGAAGGAACATGGCTGTGTTACAGTTATGGTACCATTTCTCTAACCATCAGTTTACTTTCTACAGGGAGAATATTAATAACCTGGATGCAAGGATTCTTATAAAGACATCCAGGATAAAATGCAGAATAGATGCAGCATTTTTAGATGGTCTATAAGCTTGTAAGTTAAAAAGACATTTGACTTATCAGCTGAAAGCCATGCTCTAAAAGGAGGTGGAGCCCCAGCAAAAACTAAATTTGATTTCATTTCATTACATTTAATTAAATATAATGAATGTAATTACTGACTATATATCCATTTTTTTCTCTTTAGTCATACTACAAATTACACTTTCGTTGTAATATTAAAAATGGCTCTGTGCCTTTGATGCAAGGCTATAGGTAGTTGCAGGTAAACCTGGGGATATATCTCAATTGCATAGCATTTTATTAAATATTAAATTAATGGTTGAAAAGGCATTGGATTAAAGACTTCTATGGACAAATAATTTCCTCTCACGTTAAGATATGTAGATTGCTATCAGTAGCCAACAGGCAGGACAGGTGATAAGAACAACTTTCCCCCTTTAGCAGGTGAACTATAGAGACGTAACATTGGAAGGGAACTCAGAGGTCATAATATTAACTGTTAGATATATAATCCTTCAATACTGGAGGAAATATACTGTCATAATATTCATTGTTAGCCTTATTGGCTATGAATTTAACTCATCCCCTCTTTTGCAAATTTTCAAACTGGTAAGCATGGTTTGCTCTTATGGTAACAAATGCCATTGTTTAATGATATACAGAGCGCAGAGTATATTATCATCTGTCCTGAACCCACATACAAGGCAGAGGAAATAGGAGGTATAGGAGGAAATAGAGGTTTAGGAGGAAGAACTGCTACGAAGCAATGGTCACCTAAAAGGGGAGCCAGTTTTAGCCCAAGATTGTAGTGTGAGTAGGCATCTCAGGGGAGTCTCTCCCCTTGTTGTTGTTGTTGTTAGTTGCGAAGTCATGTCTGACCTGTTGTGACCCCCTGAACAATGTTTCTCTAGTCCTTCTTGTCCTCCACCATCCCACAGAATCCATCTAAGCTCACACCAATTGCTTCAGTGATTCCATCCAGCCACCTCCTTCTCAGTCGTCCCCTTCTTTTGCCCTCAATCTTTCCCAACATTGGGCTATTCTCCAGGGAGTCCTTCCTTCTCTTTTGGTGGTCTCTCCCTAGTTCACACAAAAATAAAGGGCAGGAAAAGGAAGCTCATTCAGACTTGCAAGATTCTGGTATTGAAGTTTTAAAAGTAGCCCATTGCACTAGTTTCCTTGTTTGGTCTACCTTCAACCCTCCTCTAACTTACGGTAACTTTATTGGATGATCCTGCACACCTGCATTCAGAGTAAAAAAAAGAGGAAAAAAAGATCATGTAAATGTCAGGACATCACCTTGCAAATTACGGTACTTATGTAATTGCATCAAATGTCATCCTATATGTTACATCATAATATATGTGTCAGCATCTTGAGATTATTGTAGTTTGTGATGAAGGCCTATGTCCCTAGGTTTCCGCATCATGAAAGTTGGAGAAACATTTTTCCTACTATTATTTATTGCATTATGTCCATCCATTTACTCAGATTATTTTAATCTACTAACTTTATTAAGTTTTGCTGATCCAGACATAATTTTATATGTTGTGTTGCATCTCAATTTTACTTTCCCCCTTAAGATTAAAAAAGGAACGATGGTAGTAATATTGCAACCTGTAGCATCACAGCTTTCCTCTTGGAGAGCTATTCCATTCTGACTGTGTTTTCAGTTCTAGCTCTGTAATACATTGGAGGTGTAAACTTCCAAGTGTTTTCCCATCATATCCATAATATTGGGCATTCTGCTTTCCTACTGATTTCCCAATAAAGTTCTTTTCCACAGCAACTTGTCCAGTCCAGACAATATACAGTGGTCCCTCGACTTACGAATTTAATCCGTTCTGAATGCATATTTGGAAGTCGGAAAATTCGTAGGGAGAAAAGCAGCTTCCCATAGAAATGCATTGGGAACAGATTAATTCATTCCAGAGCCTAGGAAAAAGACCCAGACTCCCAGTTTTTTGTGGAAACCTCTTTATGAGGTGCACTTTAAAGGCATGCGAAGTGCATAGCAAAATTAAGTTTCTACAAATTTTTTTTAAAAAAAGAACTTTATCAGCCGTTCGGGACCGGGTCGTAAGTCAAGGAAACCACGGCTGTCATTCGGAAGTCGGGGAAACCGCGGCTAAAAGCGCTGGCGGTTTCCCCGTTCAGATGTCGAAATGTTCGGATGTCGGGTTGTTCAGATGTCGAGGTATCACTGTAGTTAAGAGACTGAGTTTCTGTAATGCCTGGGCAGATATGGAGTTTGTAGCACATAAACAGAGAAGCCTTTATGATCATCTATTCTTTCTCAGAAGGAAATAGAGCTTGGAATAGGAGGAGCCTCTTCTATTATCAGAGTCCCTACATTTCAGACATATTTTGGGTCTGAGGGTGAATTAGGAATGAAAGGAAGCAGTAAACAAATAACTATGGAATCCATTCTAATCAAAGCTCAGAAACTGGAGAAGATTTTTTTAACCTCTAAAAGATCAGTTTCATCAGCCACTGAAATGAGGGAAAATATTCCCAGGCACTAGTTCAAAGTTGCAGCAAAAGGGTTTTACTGACTTCTTTTTCTCACCCACAGACCAATTTCCCTGATGAGAACAGAAACTGTATTGACAGTTTAGAAAGCAAAGAAAGAAAATAGGATCCAAAGCCATATCCAATAACAAAAATGCTATAATGTTGGTTAGCAGTTTCTTGCCACATTTAGTAAGCAAGATATAAATTCATATATTCATGTAAAACATGTAATGGATATTTGTCAAGAAAAGGGCTGTCAAGGTGGAATATTTATTCTCAGTCCTATTTATTTTTCCATTTTTCTGATCACTCCATCTCCATTGGGAAATTTTATTGCCTGCTCTGCAAGTTTAAAAAAAATCTACCAGGCCTTACAAAAAGACAGCAAGCAAATTCTTGGCTTAAGTTCTACAGTCTTCCAAATGCAAAGTAAATCTGAAACAGAAAATAGAGGGTGCTATTAAAAATGGCATCTTAATCATACAAGTAACAAATAACCACCATTCCCCTTATATATTTCCCTGGGAAATATATTCAGCTCAATCCTTTTTTAAAAAATCCTATTGCTTCAGTTCTCAAAAAAGGAGGAAAGAAACACAAAAAATGACCAAAGAAAACTATATACCCATAAATTTTGGACCATAAGACTCACTTTTTTTTCAAAAAAAGTGGGGGGGAAATGAGGGTGCGTCTTATGGTCTGAATGCTGTCCAGTGCGTGCACGAGCGGGGGCAAGCCAAGGCGGCTCTCTCAGAATGACGGAGCTAAATATTTTAGTATACCGGTACTATTTGTTTCAGAATATTTTTTTCTTGTTTTCCTGCTCTAAAAATTGGGTGCGTCTTATGGTCCGAAAAATACAGTATATATATCAATACAAAAATAATTCTATTTTTAATGTTTTATTAAAATTAAATACCTGGGCATTGTCTTTAATTTCTCTGAGAACTGACATTTGTAATAGGACTTCATATCAGCTGTACATTTTTGCAACTTATTGAGAATGTGTACCAATCAATAATTTCCCCACTTTGCCTGCAAAACTCTATGCCCTTTTTGCTAATCTTCACAGCTTTGTGTGCCTTTAACAAATACTTCTCCATCTCCTGACACAAAAAGAAAATAGAACATGTTAGCGCTGCTTCCATCCTTCTGCTTGACAATCTATTTATTTATTCATAAAAGTTTGTCTACGTTTATCTGATGGTTTGCAGAAACAGAGAAGCAAGCACATTTCTGAAAGGCTGAAAAGTAGTGGAAAATTGATTTTAAAAAGATATAACTAATGCCTGTGGGCAAGATAAATCTAGGCTGATACAGCTGAAAACTCACATTTCAAAACCTTCCAAGTAGTGGCAACCCTGAAAGCATACAGCTAAATCATAATTGTAACTCAGAATGTTATAATTCTAGGGACCATCCATGGCCTTTCTCCTTGAGATGTAAGACCAGCTGGGGCTCAGGAGCAGAACAAATTCCTTCAATCTCTTTGAAACCCAAATCTCCACCTGTCAACTGTCTAGGAAGCTATTCCCCAATTCACAAGCTCACAAGAGCAGAATTGTTCTATAAAGATGAATGAACAATAGTCGAGGAATGATGGAATTCCATGCTATCTCTACAGAATAGTCTTGAGCAAACTGCTGGAAGGGTCAGCTGTCATTTTCATTGAAGGATCTTGTCTAGGACTACAGATCTTGGCTGCAAAGACCTTGATAATGACTAGATCCAGCATCCAATGGTACACATTGGCAAAGCTGCAACGTTCTCTATCTCTTTGAGTCTATTTAGAGACTGTTTGAAGTTTTACAGTTCAAAGCGGACAGCCTTGATCTTGGCTTGCTGTTTGATCAATCAGTTGATCAAGTTGGTTTTCAAACATTGTAAATGATTAGACTTAATTCTACCCAGAACCCAGTCACATATAGGGTTAAAGGAGGGGTGTCAAAGCTGATTTCATTGAGGGATGCATCACCTTGGTGTCTGACCTTGGGGAGGCCAGGGGCCATGGCTAGGGTGGGCATGGCCAGCTCAACGTCACTTGTGTCAGTGGCACCTGTGGTGGCCCAAGTGCTCTGCTAGCAAAAATGGACTCCCAAGCTCCATTTTCAGCTGCAACAGCCTCCTGCAACCCTCTGACAGTGAAAACGGAGCTTTGGGAGAGCCGCATGCTGCCTACCCAAGCTCCATTTACACTGGTAGAGACACTGCAGGCCAATCCTTTGCTGTTTCCAGGGTGGCCCCACTAGCCATATTTAAGCACCCTGTGGGCTGGATCCAGCTCAGGGCCTCAAGTTTGACACCCCTGGGTTAAACTAACTATCCTGATCAGCCTTGTTGTGGGACCTACAAGTAGTCCTTGACTTACAAAAGTTAATTTAGTGACTGTTTGAAGTTGCAATGGCCCTGAAAAAAAGTGACTTATCACCATTTTTCACACTTAGGACCATTGTAGCAGCCCCAGGGTCATGTGATTTATATTTGGATGCTAGACAACTGACTGGCATTTATGACAGTTACAGTATCTCAGAGTCATGTGATCCCCTTTTGCAACACCTATACATTTCTTCAGATAAAATCAATATAATAAAATTAGCTATTGATCATCAACTGTGGACATGGTCTAACTAAGTGATACATAGAGATATAGAGATACGTCTGATGCAAACCTTGCTAGACCACAAATATTTAGGCTTGACCAATCTGTCAATTTCTTGAGAGGACTGCACATTTCTCTGTTAGTGGCTAGAAGTGTCCTTCATTCATATGCTTTAAAAAAGACCAAGTGAGTTTGATCCCAGTCCATTTAAAAGCTAGACTCCCGACTCTGCTGGTTTCAGTTGATGTTACTGGAGAGGCCTTAATTTATTTCCATGTACAGTATAATCTATACATTTTACAAACATATTTCAAATATCCTTTTGAGTGAAATATAGCGGTTGGCATTTCCATCTCAAAAAGCCTGTAAATGTTTCCAGATTTGCATTCCAGTTTGTCTGGTAAAGTTTGCCAGACGGAGCACATGGTATATTTTTGTGTGGTGTTAATGTGTTGAGCTTCTGCGTTGAAGAACACTTGATGAGCATTGACTACTTTCAGGAGAACCTGGACACTGTGAAATGGACAGGGCCAAACAAAACCAGAGGGGGGCCAATCCAATCACTGCAGATCATAGTTTCATTATGACAAATGAAGAATTTGGTGTAATTCTTACTCTTGCAGATTAACAACGTTCATACCATCTATTAAATGATTATTCCTGTTTAATAGTTATGCAGGGACAGATTATGTTTCTTTATCCTGTGCCAGATGATTGACACATATGGAACAGTGTTAATTTTTTTTTTCCTGAATGTCAGGGATCATATGTTTCTGGACTGCATCTTAGGATGTTTTAAACTGGGGTAAAGGCTTATATTTATAGTCAAGGAAGATGATGCAGTGACCTCGCTGAACCAGAGAAGTTCTAAATCTAGCCACCATTTGGACAGGAGGTCATCTGGGAACTCTTTGGAAATCTCCCTTGATTTTCATAATGAAATAAAGATCAAATAAACAATTAGAATAACATAAGGCAACTAAATAAACAAGTATAGGGTTTGGTAGAGGCCTGACATGTGCTTCACTATAGCAATTTATCAATCTGCTGCTTTTCATACCACCCAAATCCATGATAGTTCTTACATATTATGATATTTGGAGACACATCTACAGTGGACTTCTCCATGGCAGAAAGGAAACTGAGGCTAAAGGTCAGTAGTTCATCTAAAACACGTAGTGAATTTCTGTATAAGACAAGAGTTACAACAGAAGTTCTGTGTTCTCTGAGATGGGGTGTGTGGAGTGTGTAGCTATTATGCCGGGAAAAGTGCCAACATCTTCAGCAGAAGAAACATTAGAAAAGTGGACAATATTTATTTATTTGTTTGTTTGTTTATCAAACTTTTATACCGCCCTTCTCCCAAAGGACTCAGTGTGGTGAACAATAAAAACACATATAATACAAAAATTAAAACAGGATTAAATCAATTAGTTCAATAAAAAATAGACACCCCATTAAAACACAACCACTCTGCACCCACCCCCCCTCAGCCCAGGCCAGACATCTGGAAAAGGTATGTTTTTAGCTCTCGCCTGAAGGAGCAGAGATCGGGGCCATCCTCAGCTCGGGTGGAAGTTGGTTCCATAAGGTGGGGGCACCCACAGAGAAGGCTCTCTCCCTGGGTGTTGCCGCCCGACATTGCCTGGCCGGCGGCACCCGGAGGAGGCCAACTCTGTGGGCTTGAACTGGGCGGTAGAGAGCTGATGATGATGGCAGGAGGTGCTCCCGTAAATACCCGGGGCCATTGCCATAAAGGGCTTTATAGGTGGTAACCAGGACCTTGAAGCAGATCAGGAAAGCAACCAGCAACCAGTGCAGCTCGCGCAGGAGTGGCGTAACATGGGAGTAACGTGATAAAAGACAAGGGGGTGGAAATAGCCAATGAACCTACAAACTCTTTAAAATGTAATTCATATCCTTGGGGTAGAAGGACATTAAGTGATAAACAACCTTCAATTACATAATTTAAATAGTATTTGGCAGGCATAACTGGATATGTGTTGACAAAATTAAGAGGCTTCGGGTTTGTTGAAGTTGTGGATTTTGATTTTTTTAAAAAAATGGGCTAAATCTATATATGGATTGTAGAAAAGGCCCATAAGCAGCCAAAATTACCATTTCAAAAATGAGAAATTTTCTGAAGCAACTACTGGCTGGCCAATGGCAGAACACTGCACTGTGATGACTAGTGGAAGAGAAAAAATACATTCATATTAAAAACATACGGGGACTTAGATAAACATCTGTTTGTCTCCTGTTTTAGTCTTGCAAAGGAATGTCTGGATTAGAGTTAGTGTGCGAGGTGGGTGCACACATGTATATCCCCACCCAAATATTTCTGCTTATGGTTTTTTTCTTCTCTTTTTGCATTTATACCCAGGAAGCCGTTTTCTAGTTTTCCATAAATCATAACTAAAATGGAAAAACAAATGAATTTTGTTTGAACTACAGTACAATATTTTTTCCCCAGAAAAAAATAAGGGCAAGGGGAAGCAGACCGAGAAAGAAAATAATTTACCACACAAATGTTGAGACAACAAAACTTATGCTGAATGTCAGCAAACCTCTACTTCCTTGTAAATAGTCTTTATAAACAGGAACTGTTTCCAAAGAGCCTTCTGATCTGAAGGTTTTATATTTATAGTTGCATTTATAGAATTTCTGCTGCCAACTGCATGCTCCAATAGACGGTAGGGGGGAATATATGGCCATGATGTTTAAATCAACATTTTGGCTAGTTTATTTTCTAGGAAATGTTTTTTACCTAGCCACAGGCAAAATAGTTATTGAATGGCTCAAATGTGTTGCCAATATCTTTCCATTTTCTGATTAAAGGGTTGAGGATCTAGAGATGTGTTGAGTATTTTTCATTGCAAGCACTTGTCCTCTTTATCACCCAAAGCCACATGAAGATTCAGATGTGTTTTGCATGCTTGGTGGTTCATGCTGAACCTCACAGCACAGTCCAGCATCTGGTCACAAACTCAGCCACTGAGAAACACAGCCAGTATTTTCATCCTTTAATGATCTAGAGCTTTCTTGGCATTGCAGATGAGTCTATGTTTAGGGTCTGTTATTTAGCTACTCAAAAGAAAAGCTGGTTTAGAGGTTTGGCTCAGCTTATGTCAATATCAAAATCTGATCAATCCAATTCCATCCCCAAACCTCTCTGAAATGCTGCCCACTACTTCAGGTTTCCCCAAAATTGCCTTTGTAGTTTGATGTTCCCTCAAAACTGCCTTTTCCCTATGGAAGGAAGCTCCGTTAATGGGAAGGAGATGGAGCTTAAGGCTTTTCTGGGAGGACAACTAATGCATGCCACAACTGCATTGTATTTATGGTTCCACAGTTCTTCCAGTCCACATGAAGGGGATGAAAATAACCTCACTGAGGGTGAAATTCTATGCAGCTGTTTGCTCTCCCTTGGGGGAGATCTGCACAGGCTTGTATCCCATCCTGTGGTGACTGTTTCATAAAATGAAGCATGTGCCCCAACTCGTTCTACTGATCCAGTTTCCCCTCAAAAATCCATTGTTCTTTTCTTGTCTTTTGGGCAATAAGGCTTTCCAACTATAGGAAATGACGTCTTCTGAAGTATGGCATTAGGGATTCACTGGTGAGATGGTCCTGGGAAAAAGCATTATGCTTCTTCATGTGGGGAAATCAAAGCAGAAGCTAGTGGAACACTGCTATTATGTCACCCCTAGTCCTTCTTTTCATTAAACTAGACATACCCAATTTCAGCAACCGCTCTTTATATGTTTTAGCCTCCAGTCCCCTAATCAACTTTATTGCTCTTCTCTGCACGCTTTCTAGAGACTCAACATCTTTTTTACATTGTGATGACCAAAACTGGATACAGAATTCCAAGCGTGGACTTACCAAGATATTATAAAGTGCTATTAATACTTCACATGATCTTGATTCTAACCCTTAATGCAGCCTAAAACTGTGTTGGCTTTTTTGGCAGCTGTAGCAGACTAGCTCACATTTAAGTGAATGTCCACTAGGATTCCAAGATCCCTCTCACAGTGACTACTATTGGGTAGTAACTGTGGGTACCATATACTGTACCTAGTTCCAGTATAGATCCTGCTTAGATCAGTCTCCACATCCAAGATCTTTGTGGGCTATCATCCACGAATGGTGAATGAATTCTTGTTTTATTTTTCCCTCCTATGTCAGATATATTAAAAACAAAAGAATCACCTTCCATCTTCCAATTATAGTAATTAATGTGGATCACAACAACCATTGCTAGTTTATAAAGTTCATTTCTAAGGAGGTTTGCCTGTATTTGGAGAAGATATACTAAGTCTCTCCCATTTCATGCAGTTTCTATTTGCATATGTCACAAGTTTTATGAATACATGACATATGTTTTTCCTAAATGAAATATAGTATTCAAAAATAGTTTCCCTGCTCCTTAAGGATTATAAAGTATTATGCAATTTAAATGTCTGTGCAAATATCACCAAACTGGGATGCTTTCAGGAATAAATCAGCTGTAGTACAGAAAGGTAGGACTACTTTTCCAGTAAAATAAACCTAGTGACAAAAAAGCCATAGATACCTTTTCATTGTACATTTCAGCTACTATGTGATATGATGCATATATAAATACAGTGGAACCTTGGATTGCGAATGCTTCAGTTCGCAACCACTTTGGGTTCTGACCCAAACATCCCACCGAGTTTTGGATTGGTTTCCAATCCAAAACTCAACTTGTGAACAAAAAAATGGCACAGAAAGCTTCCTTTCTGTGCCGTTTTGGCTTCTGCGCATGTGCAGAAGGGTCATTTCAGGGTGCAAACACTTTGGGGTGTGAACGCAATCCCGGAACTGATTGTATTCACAACCCAAGTTTCCACTGTAGTGCCCTTCATAGATTGTCTCTTACCCTTTCAAGATGATTCTGTGGACCCAGATCCTTATAAGGCATAAGAGGGTAACTGAAGAAAGATGCCTGTTCATTTACTATTCAAAAAAAATTAAATAATCTACTCTTTTCTGTAATCTTAGTTTGTGGAAATGTACCCATACTAAGAAACCAACCACCTCTATACTGAGAAATAGTTTCCCTTTGATCATTGAATTATCTGCTTTTATTTATGCCAATAAGTTATCACATACTTTTCAAAGGTTGCTAGCTTTATGTTAAGGGAAATGCCAGTCTTCTGGCTTAGAACAGGAAAATGAGTAAAAGGAATGGGAGAGAGAAAGAGAGCAGAGAGTTTAAACAAAGTACAAAGTTGGGAAGACCCACAAAAAATGTTTTACATTCCATACTCCCCACAAAGGGCAGGTCAAGGGAAAGGGAATGAGGGGCTGAGCATGCCATAGATGTTTTCAAAGCATTGCACAGCACAGTTGATCTGATCACATAACAGCCACATGAAATCAGAACGCATTGGTTTGGAATATGGCAAACATCTTGGGTAACTGCACACTGGCAAGATTGGATCAAAGAGGGGAAGCTGAAATAACATATTTCTGAGAGTTGCTTGCGTCCTGAACACCAGATGTTTCCAAAAAGAAGAATTTTTGTTGAAGGTGAAATTGAGTCCAAACAATATAAATTGGCATGTTGCATGCATCAACTGTTTCAGGAGCTGCATTTAAAAGGCTATTGTTATAGGCTGAAAGAAAGAAACATACCTTAGGATTGTGTTTTTCAGGGAGCCACTTCAACCAGAATGAGAAACCTGGATAGTTGTAGAAGCTACCTTGGTCTGGGTCAGGGATGTCTAACTCATGTCATCACGGTGGCTTCACTAAACTGGGCACGGCTGTGGCCAAGCGCGTGATCTATCTGGCCTGTGGGCCGGGAGTTTGACAGCCCTGGTCTGGGTCTTTGGTTTTGTGCTAACATAAATAAAGGAAGAGACTGTATGGAAAAGATGTTGATCCGAGGTGGTATTCAGTCAGTTCCAAGAGGTTTTGGAGAACCGGTAGCGATAATTTTGACTGGTTTGGAGAACCGGCAAATACCACCTCTGACTGGTCAACAGCATAGCCACACACACTAAGCCACGTCCACAGAACTGGTAGTAAAAAAAAATTGAATCCCACCACTGATGTTGCTATGCTCAATTGTTCTGACCTAGGCTTCCCAAGTGTGCACAAAGCCAACTACTTGAACCAAAAACCCCTTTTATTGTAAGTACAGAGAATTCCTCTCCAGCAACATCCTTAATTACAGATCTTTATCAGGCTTGGAGAGCTGCCAGGCTGATAACATTCCAACACACTTGGCAGCAGACAAGACTTGGCACGGAAGCAGGAATAAAGTTTCACAAGAAGAAATGGAACAAATTGTTTCCTGCAAACACAACTCCCCTTTTGCTCCTATTTATTTATTTATTTATTTATTTATTTATTTATTTATTTATTTATTTATTTATTTATTTATAAATCCCATTTATATCCCGCCCTTCTCCGAAGACTCAGGGCAGCTTACAATATGTTTTAGCAACAGCCCTCATTCCAT
>JANHFR010004624.1:72665-84464 GCA_032468015.1 Mimophis mahfalensis | reverse complement strand
CCGGGGCCTTCCGATTAGCAAAAAAAATTGTCAAAACATCGCGATTTTTTTGCCCATTTTTCAGCTTTGGACGGCCTTACAATGGCTAGGGGTGTGTGTAGAGCAGAGCAGGCGGCCTCTGCTCCACCCCCCCACATGTCACAATGCCCCTGTTTTCCCCCCCCCAGTTTATCACTCGGATGTCGAAAAAATTCGTAAGGGTGGGGCCACTTTTCCCCTCGTAACTCGAAAAATTCGTCTGTCAAGTAGCTCGTAAGTAGAGGGACCACTGTACTTATTTACCACAGCCTATTCATGTAAGCATTCAAAAATTGCACCACTGACTTGACTCAATAATAAAGTCCAGTATATTAACATGTTGTTGTTGTTTTTGTTTTTGTTTTTGTTGTTAGTAAGCATAGCATAAATAGATTAATTTTCTGAATTTCTTTAGCACAAAAAATCTTCTTTGTAGGTTTGAATATACGTTTTGATTGGTAGAAAGCAACCTGATAATGTTCCTTTTTGTATTCTTAGAATGGCTCACACAGTTTCTGCTGTTGGTGTCCTCCTTTTGTTCAGTCTTCTGCTACCCCCAGGAGAGGGCAGCAAGAGGAACCGAGGATCACAAGGAACTATCCCTTCTCCTGATAAAGCCCAGCCCAATGACTCCGAACAGACCCAGCAGCCACCACCACCACCAGTAGGTTCCAGACCCCGGGGGAAAGAGAAGGCCAAATCTACTGAAGAGGTGCTAGAATCAAGCCAAGAGGCATTGCATGTCACAGAACGAAAGTATCTGAAAAGGGACTGGTGCAAAACGCAGCCACTTAAGCAAACAATCCAAGAAGAAGGCTGTAGAAGCCAAACAATCATTAACAGATTCTGTTATGGTCAGTGTAATTCATTCTATATCCCAAGGCACATCCATAGGGAAGAAGGTTCCTTCCAATCGTGTTCATTCTGCAAACCAAAGAAATTTACCACCATGGTGGTTACACTGTCCTGCCCAGAAATGCAACCTCCAATCAAGAAAAAGAGGATCACACGAGTTAAAGAATGCCGCTGTATATCCATAGAATTGGACTAGGAGGGATCATGGAGGATAGTCTGTTCACCAGTGCATTTCCTCCTTCAAACCAGGCATCTCTTTAGGTATGTCCAGATGGGACATGAAATCAAAGAGAATTGCAACAAACAGTACGCATTACTCATCTGTAGGTGTGAACTTCAGCTTTGAAAATAAATCATTTGGTATGTATCCTAGGCTTAGTAATACACTAATTCCTCCCATCCTGGGATTCTGCACTTGAATCTGTGCCATTGAGTCTCTCATGATCATCAGTAGCAGTATCTGTCATAGATTTGGAGGCATTTTCATTTAGTTATGTTCTGAGGAAAATGTGGAAAGGAATTAAGTTAATTGCAGTGAGTGCCATTGTGATGGAGGGGGAAGCTTGCATGCCATCACCTTTATTTGGACATTAAATAGCCACTTCCTAGAGCTAAGAAGGAAAGACAAATGGGGAAAGCAGAAAAATGAACAAGGGAAAGAAAAGCGACATATACATCACTTCCTTGAATACCTTGAATGTTATTTCTGATTGAATTTCTCAAGACAACAGCTTCTTTCAGTACTCTATATACTAATCTGTAAACCCATCTGCTGATAATCTGACCCTTGAATTTTTTGCTCAGCCCATTTTTCAAAGTACCATCTCCCCCAAAGGTGTCTGCATCTTGCATACCACAGTTGTTGTGGTTGTCTAAGCTTCCTTCTACTAAGAAGCATACAATGGAAGGATGAAGTTTCTTCTCCTTACTTTCTTAATCAATCTGATTGTGTGAAGGAAAAAGCCATTAGACAACCCCCTTACGCAAGCTGAAGGGACACTAGTTAGGTCTAAAATATTCTTGCTATGCACTAAAATACCACGAAAAATGTCCCACCCATGGATAAACTGACTCTTGAAATTTTGATTTGTTTTAATTTTCACAATTGGGTGGCACATTTTTTAAAATGATAGTTTAAATTTAAGCAAATGACAGATTTGCTTAAATATTTGAGGGTGTGCTTATTTACAGATGGGCATGTATAGGGATATACATACAAATACTTTAAAAATTCGGAGGGGAAAACTTATTAGAGTATCTGTAGGTGAGTCCATCCATTGATGAACCAACCCAAGTTTTGAGGGTGATTTGGCACCTAAAAGTTTCAGCTTACCTGTGAATATATATGGTACTATTAACTCTTAATTGCACACTTACTCTTTTTTAAAAGAGTAAGTGTGTCTTGTCTAATATGTATGTTGACAACTATTATATGGGCATATATGCATCCCTTCCATACTCATGCACTGTCCCACATAATTGGCTCATACAGAAAGTGAAACATTGCAATAACCATTTTTAACTCCAAATAGCACAGACTTGCAATTTCAGGGAAGATCTTAAACAACCTCATTGATGCTTTCCAATTTTCTTAAACCTGTCCCAAGTGGAATTTGGAAGAAGTTAATGAATAGTTTGGAATGTGAATCTGGCGAAAGAAATGCTTCATCGATGCTATGATCATAACAGATGCATTATCTCACTAGAGAATTCCATTTTCAAACAGTCAGATTCCCGCCGTTACACGTAGCTCTTAGTCACTTAAGACAGGAGAGATTAAAGAATATACCAGCTGTATTTTTTGCACTTTTTCTGAAAATTGTGAAGGTTAGGGTTAGCTAGACCAGTGTTGTCAATACTTAGCAACCTTAAGATTCAACTTCAACTCTCAGCCCGCATGACCCTTAAATTGTGGTTGAATATATACAGAATGTGACTCTCAGTGAGACTCTGTGTGACATTCAGAAAATCAGCTGTCTTAACATGCATAGCTGGCAGCTGGAAATCATAATATCCATGAAGTTGCACTTGGGAAGGGAGTCTGCCCTGCCTCTTCCTTGGAGTATATCTCCAAAGCTGACTGGTGATCTCCTGAAGTGGTGTTAATGCTGTATCTTTTAATTACTATAGTGTTGGTCGTCTAGTAGATACAGCAAAGTTATGGATCACTTAATGATGCCAGCTTCTGTGGACTATTGCTGCTTCCTTACTGACAAGCAAGCTTAAGCAGTGTTGCTGTGTGTATGTGTACGTGTATCTCCAGTCTGGTATCTGATGTAGTCTTCTGGGCTGAAGTATTCGTTAATACAAGTGGTATTAGAAGAGCAGCAGAAAAAAAGCTTCCCAATTAATTTGGACTTTATGTGGGAACCAAATGGATTGTAGATTCAATCTGATCTTTATGCCTAGTTGCATTTTTTTTTAATGTGGAAAAGAGAAGTAAGAATGTGCTCCAAGACTGAAAGAAACTCTGAGTTTTGTTAAAACAGTGACAATTATGCGACTGCGTAGAAGGCACCAGGTGACATTTCTGCTTGGTTAAACTGTTGAACCATTGGTCTATGATCTACCATCTTTCAAGCATTATCTACTCTTTATGGTGCAGTCTCTTTTCTGTTTCTCCACAGCATTAAAGTGAATGATACTTATTATAATGTTACAGCATAACCACATATATATCTATATTCTGGAAACACAGACTGAACCAGGAAGCTACCAAATGCCACCTCATTTAACACAGATATAATAATGACTTGTTTTTAGAACCCACAGCAATCACAGAGTTATTTTTTTTTAATGCAGTAATAATTTACAGAACAGCTGTGAGTACAGACAGCATTAGACACTTCAGCCACTAGGCTTGTAACAAGAGAGCATCCACATTACAGTGTCTGCGATGATAAAACACGGTTTTCTCTATATCTAATCTTTCATCAAAACACTTCCTGACCTCATAGATAATGAGTTTAATATGCCAACTTATATTAGCACATTACACTGCATCATATCTTCAGGCTTCATTTTTGGTAGGTGATTGTTAAAATATGATATCTGAGCTACAAGAATAATTTTCCACTATGTGGATTGTGAAGTAGAAAGATATTTAATGGCATTGCCATGTCTGTAGGATATGAGTGTTGCCTAATTCAGAGCATGTTTTAGACAAACAACTTCCTGTTCCCCTTTGGAAACTTGTGTTGATCTTTCTTTTTCTTCCAGCATTTTTTACAAAGGACACAAAGCAATTCAGCATTCTGGACAGGGCCATTTTGAAGTAAGATTTGCCAAGAATATGATATCCTAATACAAAGGTCCTGACTCTATATAAACAGCACATTTTCAAACAAATATAGATTCTATTAAAAAAATTTTTAATAATGTTTATTCTTAAGTAAAACCATTGTACAAAAATTGACTTGTTGTACATAGAATTTAAAATACAACCTTAGATATTTAAATGTGACTTTAAACCAATACTCCTTGTAAAATTTCACAATGTAAATGTTGGTTTTAAAATAAACTTTCTGTGTTATAAACTAATGAGTACTTGGACATATCTTCACTAAAAATACATTGTTGTTTCCTACAAATTCAGCTTTTCATGTGCCCTGGATTGTAGGTTAATATGTTTACTGAACGAATACATACTGTTGCTTTGAATTTTATGGAAAAACGTGGGTCTAAAGGACTTCTTTTAGTATATCTAGCATACATACTGCAATAAGGAGAGCTTTCAGCTCCTTACCTCAATTCTCTTTTTCTGAGCTGTAGGGTTTGTATTTTTAAATTTTGGGAAAAGTGGGTTTACTGGAATGCTTTTTAATGCATAGATCAAAAATTAAAATTAAGCAAAAATCAAGAATACTGGGGATATAAACTTAAACTGACAGGAGGGAAATTCAAAAGTACTTTTAGATAGTATTAGTTCACAAAAGGAATAATGGAAGTTTGGAGCCAACTTCCAGCGGTGGTAGTGAGTCAATCATCAGTAAATGAGTTTAAACATGCTTGGGATAAACATAACTCTATCATCCAACAAACATTAAAAGAATAAAAATTTTTAAAAACCTCAAGGGACAGATTTTATGGACCACTCAATCTTTTTCTGCTGTTGGTTTTCTATGTTTCTGTCAATTTCTGTCCAGCCTCTCCTTTATATCGGATCTAAGATGCCAATTTCAAATGGCTTCAAGTGGTTTATGTGGTGGTCCCCAACCTTTGTGAATTGGTGGCCCAGGTGGGGCCAGCACAAACACGCATGTGTGTACAGCTCAACAAGTGCAAGTGGTGGGCCAGTAGCGAGCTATGGCCCAGAGGTTGGGGACCCTTGGGTTTATCTATTGCTTCAAAAAAAAATAAATATCCTTCTAACTTTGTTTTTGCTTTAAATACAAGTGACCTGGAACTTGATTTCCAAGAAAACAGAAGTTTGTTGAATCCTGAACTGAACTCTTTTTCCTGAAAGTAGAATCAAATTTCTTACTCAAGAAAAAGTGCAGCTGACTATTTGGAGTGATGCTATAGGCATCCATAGGAAGAGGATAGGGAGGATTTGCTCCAAAGAGCCAATAGCTTACCAAATAGGTCTATAGGTCTGGGACCTCAGAGGCCCTTAGTTCATGTCCTCAGTTGATGATGGATTTCATACCCTGTTTATCCCATATAATCTTTCTTGCTCTTGGCTTATTATGGAAGACATTTTAATCAGTATCTTCCTTTTTATATTTGAAAGACTGGTTGCATTTATTTTTGAACTAACCTATTTTCTGGCTTTACATGGTATCTGGAGACAACTAAACAAGTTGGTTTAACTCAATAGGCTAAGCTATATAAAGCCTAAGCAAGGATAACACTAAGTTTTGTGGTAGGCCTGATCTAGGCCAACTTGTTATATGAAAACAGCCAACGCAGTTTTAAAAGCTCTAACATTTGGTATCATTTTAATAGAGGCTACATATGTACATTTATATGTCCAGGACTTTTCCATGGATACGGTCATGTCAGTCAAAGTGTCCATCCCAACAGAGTACACTTATATAGGGTCTGTTTGACAGATAATGATTATTGCAGCACGCCTTGCACTCAGACACATTGTCTGCAGTTGAGTTTTGTCCATTTGGTACCCAAGTGAACAGTCTGTCTAATCAAAGCCATAGAGGCTCCATTCATGCTCATAATTATTCATCTTCAGAGTCTCAAATAGTTGGCTCAGCCATACAGACACTATCTTATATTTCTATTTGGTGAGCAGTTATTTTTCTTCAACTCATCTGGTCCCAAATCCAACAGCTATGGGCATTCATACCAATACCATTTGAAATCTGGTTAATTTGATCTGGTGACTAAGACTGAGTGCCTTTTATAAGGCTTCATATAAGTCTAAGTGGAATGCTTAGCTGAGTTTTGATACTGCTGTCTATATGGTCGCAACTATTTCTTGATGTTTCTTTTGTTATTTTTCCCATGGTATTAGAACCAATTTTTATATACAATGCCTTTTCTTACATAATCATAAGAAGATGTGAAAGACAAATACATTGACATAAAAGAGCGTGATTTGATTAAGTCAAAGAGAAACATTTCTAAGCGGCAATATGGTTTGGCTCTTTTATCTTTTGTGTGATACAGATGTAAGTCTCAACATTTGGGTATGAATCAGATGGAGCAGAACATATGTAAGAGATTCTAACAAGAACACTTCTATTTGTTTCTTAAGTTATAAGTCAAATGTTAATGGTGCAGGGCCAAGGAGCAAAATGGCAAACAGTCAGTAGGTATTGTCCCTACAATTCTATTAGAAGTTAATTATACAAGATGAAAATAAAAGGAAGATTCCTATGCTTTCTCCTGCAACATGTTCAGAGCCCTGCCTCTCACTGCTGACATGCTAAAGACCAGCTTTAAATGAATAGATAATGCATAAATACATACACAGAGATCTTTGACCCAGCAGTGCAACATTTCAGTGGTGAAAGGAGGTGGCCACATTATGCAGTGGTGGTGATGGGGTCCTATTCTAAGTTGTACCTAAACTGCATCACCTTCATTTCATTGCATAAAGGATAACCAACCCTTTTCCTGTCAAGCATGAAGGATGGTTCACACACACATTGCTTATTTTTATGGATGTATTAATATACAGGGAGTGTTATTCATTGCACTCAAAATACAGTATGGTGGAGCAGCAAAATCTTCAAGAGAGGAAACTGTTCCAAGTCAAGAACATAGTTTGCAAGCAGATCTCAGGTGTTGTACCTAACATCTCAAGCTATCAGGGTTAAATAATAATTGGGGACAACACTTCTATGGGAAACCTGAACCCAGAGGTGGTGTCCAGTTCAGACCGATTCTACCAAACCAATAGTAATGATTCTGTGCAGTTCGGAGAACCAGCAAATCACACCACTGGCTGGCCTCACCCACCCCACCCAGCCACACCCCATATATCTTGGTTTTGCCACATGGCTCAGCTAATCTCTGCTCATAACCTCCATGTCTCTCCCATTCCCTGGCTCCAGCCTTGCCCCGGAGCCTCCAACCACTCACTGTTCACCTTGGCCAGGTTGGGGAATGCGCCATTCCCCCACTCCGGCCTTGCCCCAGAGCCTTGGCCCTTTCACCTCAGCCAGGCTGGAGAACATGCCGTTACCCCTCTCTGGCCTTGCCCCACATGCTGCCCCCCCCTGGCTTCAAACTATGCTCCCCTGGGCCGAAGCAATTTATTTGTCCTGTGGCCTGCCATACTAGGCAGAAGGGCTGCGGGATGGGAGATGGCGTGGGTGCAGGAAGGCTGAAGCAGTTTGGACTAGACAGTTCTTCTTACCTGTAAGAAGCCCCATCTGGAAAGTGCTGCAGCAGAGATTTTATAGCTGCTTCTTTCATCCTTTGCCAAGCCTTGGTCACTCACGGAGATGCTCCATATGGTCTCCAGGTCGGCAGCTGCTTCTTTCTACTGCTGTTCTTGCTGGTAGAGTGTCTTGTGCAATTTAGCAGCTGTGAGCTGCCGCTTTCTTCTAAGTCCCATCCGGAAAGTGCTGTGTCTGAGAGAAACAGAACCAACATGGCTGCTGCTTGTCTGTGCTGCAGCTCTTTCCAGGTGGGACTCAGAGGAAAGTGGTGGCTCATAGCTGCTAAATTGCACAAGACACTCTCCCAGCAGTGTGGAGAGAAGCTGCTGTTGCCCTGGAGAGCAGAGTTGGAGCGGAACCTGCCACAAAAGGCTGCCGACTCCAGCCTCATCACATGTTGGAAGCCATGCATGCATGCATGCGTGGAACTGTGCATGCACATGTGCACTGCTCACATTTTTGGTGAACCGGTGGTGACATTATTTAAAACCCATCACTTCCTGAAGCAATGGCTAGTGAGGCTAGATAGTACTGGTGTACTTTATAAATAAATAACCTGATCTAGTGCAAAACAGTTTATAGAAATAGCAATTCAAAATGTTTCGGTCAGGGAAAAGTAAGGCTGTGGATAGCATGCTTGACCATTGGCTTGAAGCCCCACCCCTTCTTAGCTTGCATCACACCATAAGGGTGGAGCTTAAGTTGCCATGGTTGCCTGCATCATCTTGAATTTGTACAACACGCAAGACTACACAATGATAGACTAGTATTTCAGTGTATTTTGCATGCATAACCATTCATCCATGAGTAAAAAGGTTTAGAAGAGTTGGATTATTTTCATCACTCATAATGTGATGACAAATTCTGTCCTTAAAGGCATTCCCTATAGCAACTATTCGTTTAGGCGAAAAAATTTAAAAGATTCCAGTGTGTTTACTAATCAATAAAGTCAATTATAAAGTCAATTATTTTAAGCTAAAAAATTAAAAAGGCCAAGATTGTTAAGCACATTGAATTGTGCTTCTAAAGATTGTAAGCCGCCCTGAGTCTCCAGAGGAGGGTGGCATATAAATTGGAAATAATAATAATAATAATAATAATAATAATAATAATAATAATAATAATAATAATATCTCATATGGGTAAAAAAGACTACAAGTCTTGGCTCTCTCAGATTTCAGTCATTTAAAATATTTTTATAAAAGCATTCACAAGTACCTTGCTGATTCACATCAAAAAGGAACCAGCAACAAATGGAATGCACCACAATAGGAAGAATTTTGGCTAGTTTTAGTTTTTTTTAAATGCACAACTATATCATTTTCTGATATTGATGATGGAACTTTCTTGTTTTGTATATATGTTGGCTTTAGCCTGGAAACTTCGTTTTATGAGTTTGCACAATACAGTGAGACATGAATGAAATGGGATTTATGCAAAAAAGGTAAAACCTAAGCAGGTTTAACTTGTCATCTGAATATAGCCACACGTTTTGTCACTGTCAGATCTTTGAGGTAGACCGGGTTAGAAAACAGACACCCTGATGAATACTGGAGAAAAATAACATTTTAATTGATGATGGTTATAATAACAGAACCTTTAAAAAGTGATGAAATTTCTCTTTCCCTCTTTCTTAAAAACAGTCAGAGCAGGGCGATCCCGAATTCTTCCTTGCATTCTCCCATTTTTCAGAGGAAAGTTAATTTTTCCTAACAAGAGTTGTATATATTTCAAGGCTGTCTTTGTCCTTCTCTACAGTCACAGATCTGACCATACATTTGCATATATAAATTTTTTATTATTATTATTATTTGCAAAATGCTAAGTTCAGTTATTTCTACAAGGGGGAGTAGAAATTCCTCTTTGAAGAGACATCTTTTTACCACAAGGTATGGAATGATTTTGATAGGTGCTGATGAATAAATTGCCTCAGCTGATCTATGACAAACATAGCAACTGGATCAAAACTGACAACTATGAGAACAGAGGAACCTCATTGATTTTCTCCAGGAGATTCCTGGCTCAGCTTTATGATCCGAGATGTATTCAATGTGGTCACTATATCTTAGCAGAGATGACTTCTTTTTTGCAATACTTGTCTCTTCAGCTGTTCTTCTTGAGGGAACTCATTTGCAAAACAAGTTTAGAGGTTCTCACACAATGACTGACTGAGGGCAATATGTCCATTCAAGCGCTCTCCACACAATTGTATACTAAACGTGTTTTTTTTCTGACATGTAACTCAGAGGTTTATCAGGTCCACAGAACGGGGAACACAAAGGTTCCAAGACGATAAAAGAGGTTTTCAACACAGCAACAACAAAAGATGCAACAGGCTAATGTGACCCTGATATTTATAATGCAATCCAGTGCATAATATATGGAAAGTAAGTCCCTGTGGTGTTCAATAAGCTTTACTCCCAATTCAATATTAATCAGACTATAGCATTAATTAACCAGTTTGGTACAGTGGTTAATACACGAGACTAGGAACTGAAAAGCTCTGAGTTCAAGTCCCACCCTGGCATAAAGCTAGCTGGGTGAGCTTGAGCTAACCCTAGGAAGGAAGCAATGGAATTCCACTTCTGAAAAATCTTGCCAAAAAAACACAAACAAACAAACCCCAACAGCAAAAATACTGCAGGGACTTGTCGAGGATTTTCAAGAATCAGATGTGATTATAAGGGGGAAAAAAATATCCTTGATTACTTACAAAGTGTGCTCCTCCACATTCACTTCTATAGTAATCTATAGTAATCTATTGGGACTGAAAAGATTTCAAAGGCCCTTAGAAAATCCAAACAAAAGATTAAATATCTGTCTTCAAGTTTTAATGATTCACTTTCAGTTGCAATTTAGGAAAAAGTTACAGAGTTAAAGCCGCTAAAGAATCCATCTGTCGCCATCTGCCTCTATGATAGAGAAACTTGGCAATTGGATTGCAAGATGGCAACAGTAGATGATTGCATCTAATTTTCTGCAGTGGAGCAGATGCCAGATGTTTCTTCCTCTTTGATCTTAATCACACTTTAGGTTGCAGACAATAAGATTGGTTTAAAATTTATTGGCTCTTTGATTTCTACATTTTGGTGCTTTTAAGGAAAGATTTCTAAATGTTGACAAAAGTGAGGTGGTATCAAAAGTGTCAAGTCATTAATCTCCTTTGTAAAAAGGTCTTAATTAGAACCCCATTTATGTTTCCCTGCAACATGAGTTCTTGTTCAGGCAATCATAAATTTGCTTCATATAATGAAGTCTCATTGGGTTGCTTATCATAATATTTTAAGCATCTGTAACACAGCTTCTTGTAAACCTTTCATGTTGCCTTAAAGCTATTAAAAACTATAGCTGTTATTAATCAAAAGAAGCAAGAATTAAAAGATGCATTGATTCTCTTCTTTCAGCTGCTGTTTTTTTTTTTAAATTAAAACAAATTGATATTTCTAGAGTGTTATTCTTACAACTGATCTATGGCACATAATTTCTATTGAACTTCTAGCAAATGAATTCCATTATGAGAAAGATTAAAATATTGTGAGTTCTATAAGCCTCAATAACCCCAGGGCTTTAAAAGTTCATTGCAGTATATAGGATTGCTGGATCATAGAAACCAGATCACCAATCTATGAGTTTTATAGAACAGAGTAATCTACACAAGTGTTTTAGCCTATCTGTATGGCACGGCTTATTTATAAGGTGCATGACATTCTCATCATCTCATTTTTATTATGCTATCTGTCAATATTATGGCTTCATTTTGTAATGTTGGCCTTCATGCTCTATTATGAGCAATGTGTTTTGATCTCTTAATATTATATACCTCACGGCTAGTGGTTTCAAACTCTGACAGTGAAGGAACAAAGTTTGCCTGGTTGCCTGAGAGTGAAGTTGACTCTTATGCGACATTGACAATGAGATAGCATCTTTCAATGTATCTGAATAGATCGTATCAATTTAGGGTACACATGGCTGATATGTAGTACAGTGGAACCTCGGTTCATGACCACAATTGGTTCCATAACTTTGGTTGTGAATTGAGTTGGTTGTGAACTGAAACAAATTTTCCCATTGGGTTGTA